>CM042690.1:487267732-487570329 GCA_023614405.1 Avena insularis
TGCTGAAAACAAAGGATTAAACGTATCGAATGGAAAGAAGTAAAAGTTTGTAGAAAGTAAACACAAAGCAGTAACCAGTTTGTAGATAGATAACATGATGGGTGAACAAATTACAGCGGGGCAATTGACAAACATCGAGAAAGCAATACATGCATATACTAATCATCTTGACTCCTTTGAGACTTGATTGGGCATTACAACATTATACATAGACCGCCATCCAACTGCATCTATGACTAATAATCCACATTCAGGTTATCATCCGAACCCCCTCCAGTATTAAGTTGCAAGCAATAGATTATTGCGTTACGAATTGCGTGTAAAGTAACCAATACGATTGTTCTATGAACAAAGGATTGTTGTTTTCTCCCTAGTAGCAACAACACATCTAGTACCTTAGAGATTTCTGTCACTTCCCCAGATTACCAGAGGCATGAACTCACTATCGAGCATAAATACTAACACTTGGAGTTGCTAGCATCTACTTGGCCAAGATAGCTACTAACAACAGAAATCATGCAAGATCACAAATAACAAATACATGATAGAATCAATAATCAATCTGAAATAGCATCTCAATATCCAACGGATCCCTGCAAACACAACATGCAGAATTACAAATAGATGATCTTGATCATGAACGGAGCTCACAAGATCTAAACATGAAAGCACAAAGGAGGAGAACCAGCCATCAACTACTACATGGATCCGTAGTCCAAGGATGAACTACTCACGCATCACACCGGAGGCTTGCATGGTGATGAAGAAGGCCTCCAGGGTGAATTCCCCTCTCCGGAAGGGTCTCGAGAAGAGCTTCAAATCCCTCCCGATGTAGGGATGGAGATGACGGCGGCTACAGACTCTTTCATGGATTTTTGATCGGGCACTTAGGGTTTTCGTCCCGAGGGAATCTTATAGGCGGAAGGGGAGGCCGAGGGGGTGCCGGAGGCGGCCAGACCACCCCCTGGCGTGGGCCAGGCTGGTCTGCACGGTCAGGTGGTGTGGTGGCCCCCTGGCCCCTCTCCGTCTCATATTCTGGCATCTGATGACTTCCATAAAAATAGGCACTTTGGCTTTTGTCCCGTCCAATTCCGAGAATATTCATTTTCTGACTTTCCTGGAACCAAAAACAGCAGAAAACAGGTAGCTGGCACTGTGGTTCTTGTTAATAGGTTAGTCCACGAAATCATATGAAAAGTACTCCAAATTGTGGACAAAACACAAGAAAGTGGATAAAACCAAGCATGGAACATCAAAAATTATAGATACATTTGCAATGTATCAACATCCCCAAGCTTAACTCCTGCTCGTCCTCGAGTAGGTAAGTGATAAAATGAATGAATAATTTTTGGGTTGACATGCACCATCAAATACTTGATCAAAGTATTTGTAAAACATTCAAAGCTGGGATCATAGTACTTCAATCATAACATGAAAGACAAAGTTCTAGCAATAGGACAAAGAAACTATGATGCAACATGAAAAGGCACAAACAAAAGATTCATGAATAACAATGCTTTGCAAGACGTTTGTTTGATTCACATAAAGAAAACATAGCATAATAGTATTCACCTTGTCCCTCATAGAGTAGCAAATATAAATGCATAGGACACCTTCAAAGTTCATAAGAGTGACTAGATACAAATAGTTTAAAACAAGCAATATCAAGTTATGCATCAATCAACTAGTCTTGGGACAATGCACACAGAACTAAGAATGGCCACTATGCTCTCAAAGTAGGTGCATAAAGGTAGAAGGTGGAGACTCAATATAATGGTGGAAGAAAGGCCTTCATAGAAGGAAACAGGGATTCAAGTCTCATAAAGAGCTTCCAAAAATTATGGTACTTATAGCTTTCAGCTCTCATTGCCCCTATCATAAGCATCTTGAAGTGATTAAGGTTAAAGTGAACAAACTATGGTGTACATGCTTGACGAAGTATAAGTCAGAAATCTCATGTCCCTTGTATACGAGGGCCGCTCCTCATGCTACTCAAGTTTAGTCACCGGTAAGTTCTTGTCATCGTAAGTACATGTGTATCATAGAGAACCGCAAACGGGGTACCCGTTGTCCGATGATACGGAAGAATCCAAATATAAAAATGACAAGGGAAGTAGACAATGAGCATCTCAGCAATCTTCTTATTTACCATGGGAATATGGTGCTTTTTTCTCTCTTTCCTCTTTTCATATTCTCTCTCTTTTTTTCTTTTTTCTCTTTTTTCTCAATATAGGACTCTTTTTTTTATAAGAAGAATGCTTCATAGACAGCTCATTATGGTTACGCTACAGGTTTCCACCATGTCAGCATGAATTAGACCAGCGGTCCAGGCGTTTCTCTAACACATATACATAACTCCATGGACTTACAAGCTCCCCTTTCATTTCACATCGATGACATCCATGTACAAAAGAGCATGATATCAACTAGGTACAAGTACCAAGTGCAAAGTTGAAAGCGTTCCCCATGAAAGCATGGTTCTGCTAATTCCCAACAAATAAATGCAAGCATATTCAACATAGACGATACAATGGTTCAAGTTTATTAAGGGCAAGAAAAGTAAAGTGTGCCATCAAGTTCGTGTGATCTTTAATCACTAGTTTTCTCATAACGAGTTTAATTTGGAAGGTAAACAAAAGCATGAATATACTTGGAATAGCTTAAGCTAGTAGGTAGGTATGGTGGACTCTTTGGAATAACTTGGTTTAGGGAGTTGGATGCATGAGTGGAACTCATACTTGGTTGTGGAGGCTAGCAAAAGACTAGGAGCAACAAACTAAGAGAGCAATAATTGCCATAATAGTGCAAAGCGACAAAACATCATTGATCAAAGCATAAAGTGATACTACAAGTTGAAAACTAAAGGATCACAAAGGCTATGGTGACTTGGGATAGTCATAACATGCTGTGAGCATGTGCCAAGTCAACCCAAATAAAGCATCAAAGGAGAATACCACTATACTATGCATTAATATGCTAAAACATGCATGATTCATCCAAGGCACATTAAGCAATCTCAATTGTTTATAACAAGTCATGCTACAGCAAAGAATACTAAGCATAAAGCCAAAACAATAACAAGCATGGCATGATAGAGCATAGCCACAGTAAAAAACGAGCTCTTTTTACCACATAGGCATGAACTTTCCTACTCTTTTCCAAACCAAACCAAACTATTTGAAAACCAATGTATGAAAGAGGGGGTCCAACCAATTTATTCAGAAAACTAAGCAAACCAAAGCAAACGAAAACCAAAACGAAAACGAAAAAGAAGACGCTCCAAGAAAAACACAACTGTGCATGCAACAATAAAAATGAAGCGTTTGGAAGAAACCTGGAATTTTTATTGATGAAGAAGGAGATTCCTTGGGAATGCCCAAGCTTTGATGCTTGTACTTCTTGGATATTTCTCGGGGTGACAGACGTGGCATCCCCAAGCTTGAGATTTAGTCCATCCTTCATCTCATTACTCATTCCTTCCATACACCTGAAATTTTTCCTTCATACAAAACTTCACACAATCTTTATTAGCAACATTAGTGCACTCAAGATAATAGGTCTTGAGGTTCAGTTCTAACACCAAATAAACTTCCATTAGAACACTAGCTACTGTAGCACTTCCCTCAAAAAGCTGAAATCCCCAAAAGAACTCAAAAAAGAACCAACAAGAAGCAAATACAGAAAATGGCAGAAATCTGTCAAAATAGACCAGCAGGTAAAGACGAATTTTTTTGAAGACCTTCTGTTGCTCAAATCAAAAAGTGTTGAACTAACAAAAGTTAGATAACAACCTGGGGCCGAAGAAAAAAAATTCACGCCTCAAAAAGATGTTCAAAGATTTTACACGAATTTTTACAGTGAAGCACAAAAATCTGTTTCGGGACAGCAACTTTCCCAATCATTAGTTTTCTCTCATTCGAGGTTACTATTGGCACAAAAAGCAAATAAAAAGGATAAGGAGCGGTTATTAGTGAAGTAATGACTTCCAAGACTCATCTAAAACTTTTGGGTTATCTCCCAATAAGTACTTTTCTTTAACGCCTTTAAGTTAGGCATAAGAAGCAAGAAAGAATCAAGTGTTCTCAAATGAATAAGCATTAAGATCAATACCAGAAATATTTTCAACAAGGCAATGTATATCATCCAAATAAGTTCTAGAGGATCCTCTCTCAATGCTCTTAGGTTCACTATTCTCATCAAATGGGTTTGCAGGAACAATCCAATCAAGATTCTTTTCTATGGCATCATGTATTGCTACTAGTTTAAAGGGTATTGGTATCTTAGGTTCCTCCCCATTAGGTTCGGTTTTGTTCATCCTTTATCATGTACCAACAACATCTACACATGAGCCTAGCATATTGAAACGTTCAAAGACTTTCCTAGCTTCCTTGGCAACATCATAGAACTCCTTAAACAAAGTTTCCAGAATAAAGTCCCTCTTTTTAGGGTCCTCAGTTTCTTTAAGCTTAAGAAACATTACTTACATTAAGGGATTGAGGTTAACAAACCTAGATTCTAACATATGAATTAAAGAGGTTGCAGCAATCTCATAGTTTGGAGCAAGTTCTGGAACGGATCTATCCTCAGTATCTTCATGTTTGCTAACATGATTAAATAATTCTTCAATATTATCTTTCCCAATTATAGAACCACTACCAATTGAAAGGTATTTCAAGGTGAATTTAGGGATCAACATGGTGGGCTAAAGAAGAGGTGACAACTAAAGGAGACTTAATTTTTTGTGTGTTTTTGAATAAGAAAGCAAACTAGTAGAACTATTTTTTGTGTGTTTTTGATAAAGAAACAAGCAAACAAAGCAAAAAGAAACTAAGCAAAACAAAAATAACAAAGTAAAGAGATTGGTATTGAGGGACTCCCCTTGGGAAGATGTCCTTGACTCCCCGGCAACAGCCCCAGAAAAATGCTTGATGACTCAGTGTTGACGGCGCCAGAAAAATGCTGGAGTGGTGTTGATGTAGAGCTCGTTGGGAACCCCAAGAGGAAGGTATGATGAGCACAGCAGCAAGTTTCCCTTAGTTATGAAACCAAGGTTTAATAGAACCAGTAGGAGCAAGAAAACACCCCAAAGGTGTTGCTAGCTGAGCCTTGGCAGGGCGCACTACCGGTGCTAGTAGCAATGTGGAGACCTGCACAACACAACCACGGAACTCTGTCCCCAACTTGCGATGAGGTTGTCAATCTCACCGTGTTTTTCTGAAAACAAAGGATTAAACGTATCGAATGGAAAGAAGTAAAAGTTTGCAGAAGGTAAACACAAAGCAGTAAACAATTTGTAGATTGTATGTAAAGAAAAAGGACCGGGATCCATAGTTCACTAGAGGTGGCTATCCTTAGATAGATAACATGCTGGGTGAACAAATTATAGTGGGGCAATTGACAAACATTGAGAAAGCAATACATGTATATACTAATCATCTTGACTCCTTTGGGACTTGATTCAGCATTACAACATTATACATAGACCGCCGTCCAACTGGCTATGACTAATAATCCACCTTCAGGTTATCATCCGAACCCCCTCCAGTATTAAGTTGCAAGCAACAGATTATTGCTTTACGAATTGCGTGTAAAGTAAACAATACGATTGTTGTATGAGAAAAGGATTGTTGTTTTCTCCCTAGTAGCAACAGCACATCTAGTACCTTAGAGAATTCTGTCACTTCCCCAGATTACCAGAGGCATGAACCCACTATCGAGCATAAATACTAACTCTTGGAATTGCTAGCATCTACTTGGCCAAGATAGCTACTAACAACGGAAAGCATGCAAGATCACAAATAACAAAGACATGATAGAATCAATAATCAATCTGAAATAGCATCTCAATATCCATCGGATCCCCGCAAACACAACATGCAAAATTACAAATAGATGATCTTGATCATGAACGGAGCTCACAAGATCTAAACATGAAAGCACAAAGGAGGAGAACCAGTCATCTAGCTACTACATGGATCTGTAGTCCAAGGATGAACTACTCGTGCATCACACCGGAGGCTTGCATGGTGATGAAGATGGCCTCCAGGGTGAATTCCCCTCTCCGGCAGGGTGCCGGGAAGAGCTTCAGATCCCTCCCGATCTAGGGATGGAGATGACGGCGGCTACAGACTCTTTCGTGGATTTTTGATCGGGTACTTAGGGTTTTCATCCTGAGGGAAATATATAGGCGGAAGGAGAGGCCGAGGGGGTGCCGGGAGCGGCCACACCACCCCCTGGCGTGGGCCAGGCCTGGCCGCGCGGCCAGGTGGTGTGGTGGCTCCCTGGCCCTTCTCCGTCTCGTATTCTGGCACTTGATCCCTTCCGGAAAAATAGGCACTTTGGCTTTTGTCCCGTCCAATTTCGAGAATATTCATTTTCTGACTTTCCTGGAACCAAAAACAGCAGAAAATAGGTAGCTGACACTGTGGCTCTTGTTAATAGGTTAGTCCAAGAAATCATATGAAAAGTACTCCAATGTGTGGACAAAACACAAGAAAGTGGATAAAACCAAGCATGGAACATCAAAAATTATAGATACATTTGCAATGTATCAGTGACGAGCGGATCCACCGTTCCTATCAGGCAGGTGCGCCTCTTCGTCATGTTCGCAACGAGCGACAACTACCGCACCGATCTCGTCGACTTCGATTTGGCGCACATCAACCTTCCGTACAATGTCATCCTCGGCTACCCCGCGCTGGCCAAGTTCATGGCCGCCACTCACCATGCCTATAACATGCTCAAGATGCCTAGTGGCAGCAGCGGAGTCATCACGGTCCATGGAGACAAGGTGGAAGCCTTATGCTCCCTGGAGCATGTGCCTATAAGACTGCAGACGCCACCTATCCTTAGGATGTGGACACCCTGGACTAGGTCGGAGGCTCCACCAGGAGAAAGAAGATGATGGCCTAGGATAACGCCATGGAAAAAAGGGCAGCAACCACGCTGTTCCCGCCTCGTGAGGAGCCGGGCGTGACCAGTACCCATGACCTCATGAGTGGTTTGGGAGCATCCTCATCCATCCTCACAAGGGAGGAGGTGCCTCCTGAGGACAGCGATGACGCGGGTGCTCCAAACTTCCCCATGGACTGTACCCAGCGGTAATACAACACCTGTTGTCCCCACGACAGCAGCTAAGTGGCCAAGAGGGATGGCGGTCTGGGCTGCTGGAAGGTGGATAGACCTCTTCGAATGGCACGCCTGGATCCACGACTTTTTTGAAGGTGAAATTCGAAAAACCCTGACCCCTTACGGTTTTGCCTCTCGTCAGACCCCGTGCAGGCCATAGTGGTATGTGTAATAAGCCGTACTGCTAGCGCTTGTTTGGATCTTGTGCTCCACGCACGCTTGGCTATTTGGTTTTTCCTCAAAAAAGTACTTCTCCAAAAAACCGCACCACCAGATTTCCCACACACTCCGCACGAGCGAGAGCTAGGGATGGTACCCTCCAACGGGCAGTTCCTGGTGCTCAAGATCCTCGTGCGGTGCGTGTGCGGTCCTCTAGCGGTGGGTGCTCTTTCCCTATGGCCCTCTCCTGGTAAGGTCTACAGGGCAGCTCGTTAGGACCTAAAGTGTCGAGATCTGAACTACATGGCCCATTCCTTAGCCGTGAGTTACCTCACCCATGGTTCCTGACCTTGTTTTTATCCTCACGACAACTCATGCGGACTTGCTCCTTCGCAGCCCGAGCCCGTCAGGACCTAAAGTGTCGAGCTGTGAACTACACGGCCCATTCCTTGGCCATGAGTTACCTCACCCATGGTTCCTGACCTCAGTTTTATCCTCACGACAGCTCATGAGGCCCTGCTCTTCCGCAGCGCGAGCTCGTTAGGACCATAGTGTCGAGCTCTGAACTACACGGCCTGTTCCTCGGCCATGAGTTACCTCACCCACGGTTTCTAACCTCGTTTGTATCCTCGCGACAACTCATGAGGCCCTTCTCCTCCGCAGCCCGAGCTCGCCAGGACCTAAAGTTTCAAGCTCTGAACTACCGGCCCATTCCTCGGCCATGAGTTACCTCACCCACGGTTCCTGGCATCGTTTTTATCCTGGTGACGGCTCATGAGGCCCTGTTCCTCCACAACCTGAGCTTGACAAGGCCTAAAGTGTCGATCTCTAAACTCCGTGGCCCGTCCCTCGGTCATGAGTTACCTCACCCACGGTTCCTGAACTCGTTTTTATCCTTACGATGCCTCACGAGGCCCTTCTCCTCCGCCGCCCGATCTCGTCAGGACCTAAAGTGTCGAGCTCTGAACTCCATTGCCAACCCCTCGGATGTGAGTTACCTAACCCATGGTCTCTGACACTTAAAAAATGGTAACCCCTTTAGCGAGGGCTCTCGAGACCTTGTCCCTCGGTTAGCCCGTCCAGAACCCAAAGCGTGAGCTCTGGACTCACGGACCGATCCCGGTCACGAGTCACTCACCCCTGGTACCTGATATGTGTGGAAAACTCACAAAACCCTTGGCACGAGGGATGGAAGAAGGAACACTTAACCCTACGGTTTCTCCTCGAGAGGCTTATAGGGTGACCATGGAGACACCCCCTATAGCAGCCCAGCTTCGCAGGGCCAAAAGCGTGAGCCCGAAACTTACAGCCCTAGTCAGGAGTGAGTTACCTCACCTGAAGTGCCCAGCATCCTCGACACTTTGCACAAGAGCGTGTTAGGTATCTAGCTACACATGTTCACACGATACGGTCACCCCCTCATGAGGTGCCAAGGAAAGGCATGTGGGCCTCTCCAGGCTGCACTCCCGACTGTCCGAAAGAGCTATTGTCGGGACGCCACGGCCGTACCAGGTTCTGATCCATTGGTACTCCACATGGGACTAGAGGGTAACATCTCGAAGACGGCCTCGGTTCCGATCCTAAATCCACTACAATCATTGGGCTATGACAAGACGCCTGGGTGCCCAAAGGACCTACAACCTGAGCTACTCCCCGCGACCATGGGGAGCTACCCTCTTGAGGCGCTGGGAGCCTCGCTGGCCCAGCCAGGTGCGGTTCGCACCGTGGAGGTCCATCCCAGTGGCTGAGAGGAGCCCAGCCGGCAGCGCCCCCGAGCACCGTCCATGAAGATCTCCTCCCCAAGCGCCATGCTCTCAACCTTGCCTCGCGAGGGCTCCACCCCCGGAGGCTCAGCCCTTCTACGAACGTGTTTGGTGTCCCTAGAAGGCCGTCCATACAGGAAGAAAGCACAAGCCTCCCCCACGGGCCTCGGCAAAAGGTCGCCACGCCATGAACATAAACAGGGAGAAATAACCAGCGAAAAGATCCGACTACAGACATAAAAACCAAGTTTTACTTGCAAGCCCAACATGGGAGCAGAGTACTAGGTGGTGCCACACCTACACTAGCAAAATACCCGCGGCTCCGGAGTCAAGGTGGCGGGCGTGGTACGGGCCGAGCCCCGGATCCTCAAGGGAGGTGAGAAGGGTAATCCACCTGGCACAACAGGGTATCAAACACGGAGATGGAGAACTCCCTTCTATGACAAAGAGAAACCGCAGCACAGAACAACGCTGGATGTGGTGAGTAGTGAGGAACTAGCCCCAGCCATCGCAGAGGTACATCTCGTCGAGAGGAAGGGTCTTCACGGTCACCCGCCACCTTTTGTCTCCATCAGAGTGTCGCAGCTCCAACTCCTTATGAAGATCTGCCATGACTCCTAGGGCGAAGCGGGTCGGGAGCCTTACCTTGAAGAACCAACCGGGGTTCCCAAGGATGACGATAAAGTTGATGATCCTTTCAGGCTCAGGGTCATCCTCAATCTTGAAGGTTGCGGGGGCAAGGGCCTCTAGAGCAGGGGCCTAGGCGGCAGCAGGAGTGTCCGGGCCGGATTCTACCATAGTCCTACTATCGCACCCACCATGATGACCCCAGTCAATCCCACGAGGGAGGTCGTGCCCGTGCTGGACGGAAGCTTCTCCCGAGGACGCACCCGCCTCCGTAGGACCAAGCATGGCAAGGGTCGTACCGGGACCACCGCGCCTCCCTCGACCGCTCCCATGTGGTTTCCCGCGACCGCGCTTCACTAGCGGAGTCACTATCGCCTCGATCTTCACGGCCTTGCCCTTCTCCTCGGCCGAGAAACGCTTGGGCGCCATGAAAAAGGGGGAAGGCTTTGACTCAAGAGCACGGGGAAGGAAGGAAGATACGTATCACTATGGCGCATGCGGGATATAAACCGCCAGGCCCCACGTATCATTGCTTCGTGGGAGCCACTCCCGGAGCAACGACAGTGTGCGCGAGCCTAGCGGTTAATGACCCGCAAGTGCATCGACCTTGCGGTCGAGCTGTCAGCAGGGAGAGGTCATAATTTCGTGGTCAGGCGCTGGGGCCCACCAGCCATCCATGGTCGCGTGTCCTTTTGAGACCTCCAGGAGGGCCCATTCAGGTCAATTGACCGGGGGATATTGTCGGGGCCTTGGTAGCCGGGGTACCATGTCCCGATGGCCTCCAGCCCCCAGCTCCTCGAGATACTGCGCCCTTGTGAGCCTACCCTGCCTCTCGAGGCGAATAGGTCCTTGACAGGGTTCCCCCTCTCGAGGGGAAACGATCCCCTAGGTAAAGGAGTCTACAAAACCTCCTGAGGGTGCTACAGAATGTCCCCCGGGTCCATATGTAAGACTGCTAAGCAGTCAGTCGGTGAGCTAGGACGTGACAAAGGATACGGCCACTACGTCTTCTCCATCCGCCTCGGAAAAGGAGGATCCAGTCCGCTCACCTTTCCCTTGTAGAAGAGACTCCGAAGACCTCAGCATAGTGGGTGCACCAGTCACCATTTAGGTGACAAGGGGATAGTGGGCAGTGCTAGATGAGGACAAGATGGAAAAAGGAGGGCCACTTTATGAACCGACGGAGGCGCATTCAGGTGGGAGGAATCGGTCCATCAAAAGTGCTCTCATAGACCGGTGCCTAGGATGACAACACTATGGTGACCCTCCCCCATCCGGGCGCCCGGGGGAGAGGCCTGACGACACCCTATATAAGGAGTCCTTATCCTAGCTGCAAGGGAGAGGTCCTCGAGATCTGAAACCCTAGACTTTCATCCACCACTGTAACCTTGCGAGGCAAGCGAGCAATACAACCAAGCAGGAGTAGGGGCTTTACCTCCTCACAAGGGTCCCGAACCTGGGTAAAAACCACGATGTCAACTCTCTGTCATGCATCCGTTCCGCTACCGTAGCCATCGCCGAACTCCTTCAAAATCACGTGTTCACCCTACTCATGAACTAAAGGATTATTGGACCCTAGTTTCTTTGCGGGACAAATTTCCAACATCATCTACTCCAAGACCCAAACAGACGCGACAACCTAGTGCTCGGTGAAGGGGTTCGTTGCATAGCAAACAAAAAATTTACTACGATTGCAACCACCAAGATCATATCTAGGAGATACATGTAACGGTTTCAGATGGACTGGCCCTCAAAGTCTGTAATGCGGGATAACATTTCCGCAAAAATAACCATCCTCAAGGATGCGTAGACGATTGGAACCACAAGTGGCAGCGCCTCTGTTATCGGTCACACGTATGGTGTGCTAACCACTCCCGGACCCTCACTCCAGCCGAGCAGCAGAAGTAGCGGATCCCCGGGAACTCCAACAGCGCTACGCCATGGTAGAGATGGTGGAGGGGAAGATCTCGAGCAGGGCATCACCTAAGAACCTTTTCTAGTTGCAATAAACAAGGCTAGCAAGAGGGAGAAGATGCCAACCAATTGGCATATGAGAGAATGGGCAAGGGAGTGTGTGAGAGAGGGAGGACTCCACCTCCTTTTATACTGGCTGATGGCTAAAGAGGGTGCCCCTTCTCCTCCCTCATTCATGTGGGTGGACTCTCCACTCACATAATTTAAATCTCCACTTTCTCTCTTAATTCTCCTCTCAAAAACCAAAGTTCTTTCCATTAAAGAACTTAAATTATCTTGTTTTAATGCAACTCAATTTAATGAACACTTCATTTAATGAATGCATTAACATTTTGATCCCTTCTTTTGTTTCGATACCCCAAAAAAATTTCGGCAGATTCGACAGAACAAATTCCTGCTATGTCTGTTGTTTTCCCCTGTGTTCCCTATCCACTCAATTCGTAGTCCTCTAGTTATAACAACCACGATCTGTCACGGCGAAGTCACTAACGGCAGCATGACCGCAACTACGACGCGCATGATGACGTCACATAGCGCAAGGTCGACAAGATGTGCACAAGTGTGCTCGTTCGACTGACTCGGAAGACGACGAGGTAGAGCTCTACGTCGCTAGATGTTTCAGCAGAGCCATCAGGGAGAAGCGAATGCCTAAAGGGTTCAAGCTCCCATCGGAGAACCCGAAATTTGACGGCCTATAGGACCCAAAGATTTGGCTGGAAGATCACATCTCCTTCGTCTGACTACACGGCGAAAGCTCAAGCACAGCCATGCAATGCCTATAGCTGCAGCTACAAGGCACCGCCTATGCATGGCTCAACAATCTCCCACGCGGATCAATTCACAGCTGGGAAAAGCTGATCTACAGCTTTGTGCACAATTTCAAGGGCACTTACAAAAGGCCCACGTCAATAAAGGATCTACGAGGCTGCCACCAGAGGTCTGGCGAGTTGCAGCGCTCGTACATCTAGAGATGGTCCATAATCAAGAATTCTGCAGAAGATATCTCTGAGGATCGCGCAATCGACGCGTTCAACGGCGGTGTTTGCTGCAAAGAGCCCAAAAATCGACCACTTGATGGAAATCACGAATCGGTGGGCCGAGAAAGAGGACTCGGTGAAAATCGTGTCTACTCTGATGATGACGACGACCTCGCGCGCAAACGCGATCGCCGAGGGAAACATTGAATGCGCGTCTACAAGGACCGCGAAGAGGTCGACATGGTCGCAACCGACTATGCCATCCAATGCAACGACAACCGCAACAGTGGATACCGTAGCGGTGGATACCGCCATAGCAGGAAAACTACGCAAGTGTGGCAGTGCCGCACTCGCGACGAGGCACCTGGACTATCCATCCATGACAAATTGTCCGAATCATGCAATGTACACTTCTACATCGACAAGCATGACGTCAAGAAAATGTCCAGCCACCTTCTCAAGGACTACCGGGAGTTCCTCAAGCTCCACGAAGGCCTGGAACAGATGAATCGCGACGCGATCAACCAAGGATACGGGGCTGCCCCGGGCGCCGTAGCTCATGGAGCACCACCACCACCCCCTGGGCCACCACCATCTGCGGCTATGCTAGTCGAGAATCATGGAGGCGGGCCATACCCGCCAGCAGTGGGCAACATGGGGATGATCCAAAAAGGGCGCCCCTCAAATCGAATGAAGAAGGGAATCACTCGCTAAGTGAATCTGGCGAGAAACTCTCCGCCCTCCACCACTGAGTACCTCAATGGAAGCGAGTCCTGCATCACCTTCGCCAAGCACGACCAATCGCACCAAGTACCTCGCCCAGGCCACTGTCCCCTCGTACTCGAGGCACAAATTGGGGGCTTCGATATGAGTCGCGTCTTCATGGACGGCGGAAGCGGCATCAACCTCATGTTTGCAACTACCTTGCGTGCAATGAGGATCCCTCTGTCATGTCTGGAAGTTTAAGACACGACGTTCCACGGCATCGTCCCAGGGAAGGGCGTATACCCCTTGTGCAAGATCAACCTCGACATCATCTTCGGAACACCGCAAAACTTTCAGCGAGAGCGCATCGACTTTGAAGTTATCGATTGGACCTCACAGTACCACTGCATCCTCGGACGTGTCGTGTTCGCGAGGTTCATGGCGGTACCACACTACGCCTATCTATAGATGAAGATGCCAGGCCCAAACAACGTCATCACAATCAACGGAAGCTTTGAGAGGTCTGACAGTTGTGATAGGGAATTCAACAGAATCTCCTAGTCCTTCGGCATGCAAGAGGAACTTGCAAAGTCGAAGGAGACGATAGACAACAGTCTGCCTCCCCTGAGGAAGCCAATCTCACCCGATCTATCCTTCGACTCGTCGGTGCATACCAAGAAAGTCCAGGTCCACCCAACTAACCCGACTAAGATGGCCCTCATCGCCAACAACTTGAGTCTCACATAGGAACTCGCGCTTGTTGAATTCCTCCATGAACGCTGAGAAATCTTCGCCTGGTGTCTAGCGGACATGCTAGGAGTTCCCAGGGTATTCGCCGAGCACTCACTCAACATGAATCCAGACGAAAGGCCAATCAAGCAGACAATACGATGACTTTCTGAACCAAGAGAAAAAGAGGTTGGTATGGAGATCAATAGACTCCTCGACGCAAATTTCATACGCAAGATCAAGGAAAGCACCTGGCTCGCAAAACCAGTGCTTGTGCCTAAAAAGGACACGGATATCCTGCAAGTTTGCGTGGAATTCACTTCACTGAACAAGCACTGCCCGAAGGATCACTTCCCGTTGCCACAGATCGATCAAATAATCGACTCCACTGCGGGATGCGAGCGCCTCTGTTTCCTCGACGCCTACTCAGGCTACAATCAGATTCGAATGAAGGAGAAAGACCAAGAGAAAACAGCGTTCACAACACCCTTTGGTGTGTTCTGCTATAACATGATGCCCTTCGGGCTAAAAAATGCAGGAGCCACTTATCAGCGGTGTATGCAGGCCTGCCTCAAGAACCAACTTGGTCGCAATATCCAACTCTACGTCGATGACATCATCATCCAAACCAAAGAGGAAGCCACGTTACTCGACGATCTCCGTGAGACCTTCAATAACCTCGATCACTACCGGATCAAGCTCAATCCGGACAAATGCCAGCCTTACCATCTGAAAGCTCGGTACCTCATCTCCGCGACGGGAATCAAGGCAAACCCAAAGAAGATAAAGGCCATACTAGCCATGGAGAAGCCGAAGAACGTAAAAGGCGTCTAGCAGCTGGCTGAGCGAATACCGACGCTCAATCGATTCATCAGTCCGATGGGCGAAAAGGCACCGCCCTTCTACCAACTTCTCCGTAAGGCTAAAAACTTCAAGTGGTCAGACGAAGCGCAAGAGGCATTCGAGGACCTCGAGCGTCGCCAATATTGGTCATGCCCCGCGAAAAGGAGCCGCTATTTCTATACATCTCCGCCACCAACCAGGTGGTCAAAACTATGCTCGTGGTGGAGCGAGCCGAAGAAAATAAGGTCCACAGGGTTCAGCGCCTAGTATACTACCTCAGCGAGGTGCTCACGCCAACAAAGCAGCGGTACCTGCACTACCAGAAGCTAGCATATGGCATCTTTATGACAGCCAGGCGACTGCACCACTACTTCCAGGAGCACCCAATCGTGGTGGTAAACAATGCCCCGCTTGGGCGCATACTCAATAATCCTGACGCCACTGGATGAGTCGCGCTCTGGGGAATCGAGCTGTCTCCACGAGACATCACATATGAGAAGCGCGATGCGATCAAATCGCAAGTTCTCCCAGACTAACTCGTGCACTAGATGGAGAATAAGCTCCCCGACAAGCCAGACATGTCCTACCTTTGGACAATGCACTTTGACAGTACCAGGCAAAAGGACAGAGCTGGCGCAAGCATCATACTAACATCGCCCCAAGGAGACAAGATGAAGTACGTTCTGCGAATGCAGTTCACAGCATACAACAATGAAGCTGAATACGAAGCCTCGATCCATGGAATGTGGATGGCGAAAGCCTGCTGCACCAAGAGACTCGTCATCTACGGTGACTCCAAACCGGTGGTCAACCAAACAATGCACGAGTGCGATACCCTGAGCGACAAGATGATCGCCACCGTGACTTCTACGACACACTTGAGGGAGACTACGATGACTGCGAGCTACGGCATGTGTCGGGGGGGTGACCTATGGATACCCCAACCGAACAAGAACTATGGCAGTCGGTTCGCGTCCGGCTAGCTGATCGCAGCCAGACACGAGCCAGTCATACCAGCTACTCTACAGTAGCCGGAACCAGGAAGGGCGACAAGGTCCAGGACCGGCTACACTAGCGTATCCGGATGCAATCAGAAGGATAAGACGACGTGCTGCACAGTGGGCAGCACTCCCTGGTACAACGACAAAACACACAACTACGAAGCCATACCAAAGACTTTGCTAGGTGACGTGGGCATAGTGGTCGGGCGCTGACGATAGGCTCGCATGGTGTTCACTGTACCCACGACAATCCTACCGCATGTACCTCAATGGGATGCAATCGTACCGGATACTATAGATGACCAGTCGGCTGGGACCCGCCTGTGGGGCCTGCCACAGGCAGCTAGTGAGACCGTTGCCCTGTACCTATATAAGGAGGGGCAAGGCTCATGTAGCAAGGGTGGGTCTCAGTGCATTTAAGGTGGTAGCTAGAAGATACAGCTCAAGAAGTGATTATAGCCCGTATACTACAGATAGTCAAATTGGCAGGAGTAGGAGTTTTACCTCACCACACTTCTTAGTTCCGAACCTGGGTACTTCTTTTGTCTCGCCACACTTGCTCATATCCAATCCCGCCTATGGACGCCGTCGAGAGATTCCCTACTAGTCCCCACACCTCTATCTAACATTTTTAGGTACTTCCGTTCTCAATACAACGACAGTTGGCGCCCACCGTGGGGCTAGATGGCTTCTATCGGAGTCACGTTCCGCACAGGACCCCGCACTTCAGCCGGTGAGCATGTGGCTTCCGGCCTAGTGCTTACGCTCGGCAAGTTCGAATGCATCATCGACAATGCTTCGTGTTTTGCCGAATCCACGTTTCCTCGACGCCTACTCAGGCTACAATCAGATTCGAATGAAGGAGAAAGACCAAGAGAAAACAGCGTTCACAACACCCTTTGGTGTGTTCTGCTATAACATGATGCCCTTCGGGCTAAAAAATGCAGGAGCCACTTATCAGCGGTGTATGCAGGCCTGCCTCAAGAACCAACTTGGTCGCAATATCCAACTCTACGTCGATGACATCATCGTCCAAACCAAAGAGGAAGCCACGTTACTCGACGATCTCCGTGAGACCTTCAATAACCTCGATCACTACCGGATCAAGCTCAATCCGGACAAATGCGCCTTCGGCGTACCATCTGGGAAACTGCTCGGGTACCTCATCTCCGCGACGGGAATCGAGGCAAACCCAAAGAAGATAAAGGCCATACTAGCCATGGAGAAGCCGAAGAACGTAAAAGGCGTCTAGCAGCTGGCTGAGCGAATACCGACGCTCAATCGATTCATCAGTCCGATGGGCGAAAAGGCACCGCCCTTCTACCAACTTCTCCGTAAGGCTAAAAACTTCAAGTGGTCAGACGAAGCGCAAGAGGCATTCGAGGACCTCGAGCGTCGCCAATATTGGTCATGCCCCGCGAAAAGGAGCCGCTATTTCTATACATCTCCGCCACCAACCAGGTGGTCAAAACTATGCTCGTGGTGGAGCGAGCCGAAGAAAATAAGGTCCACAGGGTTCAGCGCCTAGTATACTACCTCAGCGAGGTGCTCACGCCAACAAAGCAGCGGTACCTGCACTACCAGAAGCTAGCATATGGTGTCTTTATGACAGCCAGGCGACTGCACCACTACTTCCAGGAGCACCCAATCGTGGTGGTAAACAATGCCCCGCTTGGGCGCATACTCAATAATCCTGATGCCACTGGATGAGTCGCGCTCTGGGGAATCGAGCTGTCTCCACGAGACATCACATATGAGGATCGCGATGCGATCAAATCGCAAGTTCTCCCAGACTAACTCGTGCACTAGATGGAGAATAAGCTCCCCGACAAGCCAGACATGTCCTACCTTTGGACAATGCACTTTGACAGGTCCAGGCAAAAGGACAGAGTTGGCGCAAGCATCATACTAACATCGCCCCAAGGAGACAAGATGAAGTACGTTCTGCGAATGCAGTTCACAGCATACAACAATGAAGCTGAATACGAAGCCTCGATCCATGGAATGTGGATGGCGAAAGCCTGCTGCACCAAGAGACTCGTCATCTACGGTGACTCCAAACCGGTGGTCAACCAAACAATGCACGAGTGCGATACCCTGAGCGACAAGATGATCGCCACCGTGACTTCTACGACACACTTGAGGGAGACTACGATGACTGCGAGCTACGGCATGTGTCGGGGGGGTGACCTATGGATACCCCAACCGAACAAGAACTATGGCAGTCGGTTCGCGTTCGGCTAGCTGATCGCAGCCAGACACGAGCCAGTCATACCAGCTACTCTACAGTAGCCGGAACCAGGAAGGGCGACAAGGTCCAGGACCGGCTACACTAGCGTATCCGGATGCAATCAGAAGGATAAGACGACGTCTTTGCACGATGGGCGGCACTCCTGTCCGACAAAACACACAACTACGAAGCCATACCAAAGACTTTGCTAGGTGACGCGGGCATAGTGGTCGGGCGCTGACGATAGGCTCGCATGGTGTTCACTGTACCCACGACGATCCTACCGCATGTACCTCGATGGGATGCAATCGTACCGGATACTATAGATGACCAGTCGGCTGGGACCCGCCTGTGGGGCCTGCCAGCCAGACTGGCTAGTGAGACCGTTGCCCTCTACCTATATAAGGAGGGGCAAGGCTCATGTAGCAAGGGTGGGTCTCAGTGCATTTAAGGTGGTAGCTAGAAGATACAGCTCAAGAAGTGATTATAGCCCGTATACTACAGATAGTCAAATTGGCAGGAGTAGGAGTTTTACCTCACCACACTTCTTAGTTCCGAACCTGGGTACTTCTTTTGTCTCGCCACACTTGCTCATATCCAATCCCGCCTATGGACGCCGTCGAGAGATTCCCTACTAGTCCCCACACCTCTATCTAACATTTTTAGGTACTGCCGTTCTCAATACAACGACAGTTGGCGCCCACCGTGGGGCTAGATGGCTTCTATCGGAGTCACGTTCCGCACAGGACCCCGCACTTCAGCCGGTGAGCATGTGGCTTCCGGCCTAGTGCTTACGCTCGGCAAGTTCGAATGCATCATCGACAATGCTTCGTGTTTTGCCGAATCCACGTTTCCGGCAAACGGCTCCATTCTACTTTTCGGCGACCTCCTCGTCTATGTCTCCACCATGCTGGAGCATTTCCCTAGGGAGATCGTCCCCGTCACGGAGCCGCTACACCCTGGCAGCGGCACCTCCGTCGCTCCTCGTGGCGTCGAGGTCATGGTGGCCGGTTCTAGCTCTCAGCCCCTCCATCCTCAGGAGCAGGGCGATGGCGAGCCTAGAACTTCCGCTCTGCCACGGTCGACGAACCCGGTGGAAGAGGCCATCGCCCGGCTCCTCATGGCGGTTAACCTTGGGGACAACCCGAAGGAGGCAGAGGCCAACTTCACCATGGAGAGGCAGCTTCTCCTGTAGGAGGCCATGGAGCTGGCTGCAACCTGGCGCGAGTACGACCGCGCACACGGCCACACTCTGGCTACTGCGGAGCCGAGCCGGCACGGGCAAGTGCGGCGCCAGGGCGGCGAGCTAGGTGGAAGGATAGAGAGGGATGGCGAGCCGGATCCCCCACCTGTTCTCATCTGGCCCACCTACAGCATGCCCATCAAGAACCTGCGCGCGGCACGAGCCATGGTAGACGAGATGCCCAACTTGGAGGGCGAGGAGCAAGACCGACAGCATGCCCGGGTGCAGGAGATCCTCCGGATCGCGGACGAGCAGGCTTATTCCATCCGGTAGATGCATGAGGACCCTAGATGCTCCAGGGGAAGCAAGCTGCCTGGCAATAGCAAGGGCGCACCCCTAGAGACCCAGCAGGCGTCCTCTCCTACGGCTAGATCCCGTAGCCGGCGCCGCAGCTCTGGCCACAAGGGCCAGCCACGTAAGGAGCAGACGGTGAACAAAAACCCACCACCGCCCCCTCCACCAACCGGAGCACCACGATCTATCGCTTCCCGTCTCTCGGGCCAAATAGGTGCGCCCAGCCCGGACCGTCCGGATGCCCCTGACCGCATCGAGCTCCACTCTCAAGTGCGTGTCACAGAAGAGGAAAACTCTACCGAGCCGGTTTGTTTTGGACCTCGCATCTGGAACGAGCCATTTCTGGATAAGTTTACCTTACCCCAGGATACCCCCAAGTACGACAGCAGCATGAAGACGGACGACTGGCTGACAGACTACACTGTGGCAGTCGGCATTTCCGATGGGAACAAGCGCACAGCAGTGCGCTACGTCCCCCTCATGCTAATCGTGTCGACGAGGACATGGCTCAACAGCCTCGCACTCAACAGCATCAACGCCTGGCCAGATTTTAAGAAGGTGTTCGTCCGCAACTTCAACGGCACGTACAAGCATCCGGGCTGCCCGCGCGACCTGGCCTTGTGCGTTCAGGCCGACCGCGAGTCGAACCGCGAGTACCTAGCCAGGTTGATGGAGCTGCACAACACCTGCGAGGGCATCTTGGAGAGCTAGGCAATCGGGTTCTTCATCGAGGGGTGCCGAGAGGGAACCATGCTTCGCCACCAGCTAATGCGTGACGAGCCGAAAACCATGACAGAGCTCATGACGGTTGCGGGCCATTACGCCATGTCTGACGCTCCAATGAAGAAACCTCTCCGGGTGAGTGCTGACGGGCGTCCAACTCCCTTAGAGCCGGCTCGCGACTGGCCAAGTAACCCGGCTGGGGAAGCCGGATCCTCCAGGCGCCGCGGCATCGACAACCGGTTCCATGGGGACCGCCAAGCCGGACAGCAGAAGCATCGCTACCATGCGCGAGAGGTCAATGCTATGGAGGGCGCGCCCGACGCACCGGCTAACAATGCAAGAATACATAAGCCGCGGCTCAGCTTTGACCAAATATTCGATGGCCCATGCAAGTGGCATAGTGGACCCTTCAAGCCGGCTACGCACATCACCCGGAACTGCAGCTGGACCCGCCAGATGAAGGACCAAGGCAACCAGCAACGACTACCCCTTACACCTCCTGGCGGACCCCCACCACCGGATAGGGGAGCTGCCAATGATGGTAACGGCAACAACGGTGGTAACAACAACGGCTACCCTCATCCGCACGTCACCTACCAGATCTTTGAGACCGAGCTGGATGACAAGCACAGCCGTAGACGGCGCTCCAAGGAGGTCAACGCCATTGTCTCCCCAGTCCCCTAGTACCTGAACTAGTCTGAGACCCCCATCACCTAGAGCCGGGAGGATCAGCCGGATCAGCTTCCGAACCCCGG
Source organism: Avena insularis (assembly GCA_023614405.1). Lineage (NCBI taxonomy): Eukaryota > Viridiplantae > Streptophyta > Magnoliopsida > Poales > Poaceae > Avena > Avena insularis. The sequence continues at coordinate 487,288,884 of CM042690.1, forward strand.
GGGCTACACCATGGTGCTTGACCCCCTCATCGTCTCCAACGAGCGCACCTGCCGCTTTTCGCATGTCCTCGTCGATGGGGGCAGCAGCCTCAACCTGCTCTACCGGTCATCGCTGGAGAAGCTTGGCATCCACGAGTGCGACCTGCGCCCGACTACCACGAGGTTCCATGGCGTACTGCTAGGGCCGGCTTGCGCTCCGTTGGGTAAAATCCATCTGGACGTCATCTTTGGGACTGAGGAGAACTTCCGGCGCGAGCTGGTATGGTTCGAGGTGGTGAACTTGTCGAGATCCTACCATGCTCTCCTCGGGCGCCCCATCCTCGCCAAGTTCATGGCCGTCCCCCACTACGCATACCTCAAGACAAAAATGTCGGGGCCAAACGGCGTGATCACCGTCACCGGCTGCTTCAGGCGGTCGATGGAGTGCGCCTTAGCCGGCTCCAAGCTGGCCGAAGACCTCATCATAGCTGAAGAGAAGCGCGAGATCATGCGCAATGTAGCCATAGCCCAGCAAGAGATGCCGGCTAGCAGGAAACTATCCAGGGAGACGAAGAAGATTCTGCTCGACCCCACCAACCCGACCAAGTTCGTAACCATTGGTTCCAACTTGGACATCAAATAGGAAGGCGCGCTCGTCGACTTCCTCCGTGAGAATCGGGACACCTTCACATGGTCACCCAAGGACATGCCAGGTGTGCCGAGGAAGTTTGCCGATCACTCACTTCATGTGTGGCCGGAAGCCAAGCCGGTCAAGCAGCCCCAATGTCGGTTCGCAGAGGAGAAGAGAAAGATCACTGGTGATGATATCACCCGGCTCCTTGCAGCCGGGTTCATTATGGAAGTGTACCACCCAGACTAGCTGGCTAACCCAGTCCTAGTGTTGAAGAAAAACAAGACTTGGCGTATGTGTATCGACTACACCAGCCTGATTAAGGCATGCCCAAAAGACCCCTTCTCTTTGCCCTGTATCAATCAGGTTATCGATTCCACATCCGACTGCGACTTGTTGTCCTTTTTGGATTGTTACTCCGACTACAATCTGATCTGGCTAAACCTGGCTGACCAGATAAAGACGTAGTTCATCACCTTGCACGGGGCTTTTTGCTATGTCACCATGCCTTTCGATCTGAAGAATGCAGGGGCTACCTATCAGCGTTGTATGCAGAAATGATTGCACTCACTGATCTGCAAAAACGTGCATGCCTACATAGACGACGTCGTCATCAAGAAAAAGGAGGCTCACCCTCCTCGAGGACTTGGGGGAAACGTTCAGCAACCTCTGCCGGTACCAGATGAAGCTGAACCCGGAGAAGTGTGTCTTCGATGTCCCGTCCGGCCAGCTACTCGGTTTCCTCATTTCACAATGAGGGATCGAGGCGAACCCGGAGAAGATTGCGGCCATCGAGAGAATGCAGCCGCCCAAGACCTTGCTTGGAGTCCAGAAGTTCACCGGATGCCTGGTCTCCCTCAGCCGTATTGTCAGTCGGCTGGGGGAGAAGGCACTTCTGCTGTACCAGCTGATGTAAAAGACGGATATGTTTTCCTAGACCTTGCAGGCCGATGCCGCCTTTCACGACCTCAAGCGGATGCTATCCAGAACGCCGGTTCTAGCCACGCCAGCTAGCAAGGAGCCGCTCTTGCTCTATATAGCAGCCATCAACCAGGTCGTCTGCGTCGTCCTGGTGGTGGAGCGCCCCGAGGAAGGCAAGGCTCAGCCGGTTCAGCGACCCGTCTACTACCTCAGTGAGGTTCTCTCCCTCTCCAAATAGAACTACCCCCACTACCAGAAGATGTGCTATGGCGTATACCTGGTGTGCAAGAATCTCAAGCACTACTTCCAGGAGCATCCGATTAGGGTGGTGTGCACCGCACCCCTTTCGGAAATCATCGGCAACAAGGACGCCACCGGCCGAGTCGCCAAGTGGGCCATCAAGCTTGCCGCATACTCCATCCAGTATGAGACAAGGCTCATGATCAAATTGCAGGCTCTAGCGGACTTCCTCGTCGACTGGGCCGAAACCCAATACCTCCCACCGGTTCCCGAATTGGACCACTAGAGGATGCACTTCGACGGCTCGAAGATGCTCGGGGGCTTGGGAGCCGGCATCGTCCTCACCTCGCCCAAGGGAGACTGGCTGGAATATGTTCTCTAGATCCACTTCAAGGCCTCCAACAACGTTGCCGAGTACGAGGCACTGGTGCACAACCTCCGGTTGGCCAAGGAGATTGGCATCAACCGGATCCTTTGCTTTGGCGACTCGGATCTAGTGGTGCAGCAGGTATCTGGAGAATGGGACGCATGCGATGCAAACATGGCCCTCTACCGGTTCCACGTGCAGAAGCTTAGTGCCTACTTCGACGGATGTGAGTTCCATCACGTCCCTCGCGTCAACAACGAGGCAGCTGATTCGCTCGCTCGAATCGGATCCATGAGGCAGGTGGTCCTGCAAGGGGTCTCCTTGGAGCATCTGCGGAAGCCCTCCATCTATCCGTCTCCCGAGTCAGATTCCATTATCTGGGCGGGAAGCATGCCGGCTGATGGCACGGTAGACGCGGAACCCGTGAAAAAGAACGCTCGCACCGACCCCGGCGCATCCGAACCCTCTAGCTCACAAGACCTGGCGGTTGCCGACTCATCAAGCGGCTCGGGGGCTGCCGTTCTAGGTACCTCACCCGGGCGACCCCCTGGCATCCTTTAGCCGGAGAACGAGAGCATCCTCACAATCCGGGAGACACCATCTTGGGTGCAGCCCTTCATGAACTACATCGCCAGTAGAGAACTTCCGGATGACGAAGTGGAGGCCAGGCAAATCCTGCGCCGTGCGCACACGTACACCATCATCAACAAGGAGTTGTACAAACACAGCGTATTCGGCATCTTCCAGCGATGTGTAGACGTGGGCACGGGCTACCGGCTACTCAAAGACATCCACCAGGGCGAGTGCGGGCATCACGCTTCATCCTGGGCGATAGTCGCCAAGGCGTTCCGCCACGACTTGTATTGGCCCACCTCCCTTGAGGATGCCGAGCAGCTAGTCCGTGGATGCAACGGGTGCCAGCGCTTCAGGCAGCTCAGGCACATGCCAGCTGTGGTACTCAAGACCATACCGATCACCTGGCCTTTCGCCGTTTGGGGGATCGACATGGTCGGTGCCTTCAAGCGAGCGCGCGCGAGCATGACCCACCTGTTGGTGGCGGTGGACAAGTTCACAAAGTGGATAGAGGCCAAGCCTATCCAGAATCTAGACAGGGCGATAGTCATCACCTTCTTCACGGACATCATCAACCGGTTTGGCTACCCCAATAGCATCATCACGGATAATGGCACGAACTTCGCCAAGGGGGCCTTCGCCCGGTTCTGTAGCAACAAGGGCATCCGGCTAGCCCTCGCCTACATCGCGCACCCACAGTCCAATGGGTAAGTCAAAAGGGCAAACGGCCTAGTGCTAGCTGGCATCAAGCCACGCCTCATCGATCCCTTGGAGCGAGCGCTCGAATGCTGGATCGAGGAACTTTCGGCTGTGCTATGGAGCCTCCGCACCACACCCAATAGGTCAACCGACTTCACCTCGTTCTTCCTCGTCTACGGCTTGGAAGTCATCCTCTCCATGGACATCGAGTTCCACTCACCGTGCAAGGTCCTCTATGACGAAAAGGCCAACAAGGAGGCATGGGAGGATGGCATGGACCTCCTCGAGGAATCCCGCAAGCTGGCACTGTCCATATAAGCCCTGTACCATCTGCACCTATGCCGCTACCATTCGAGCAGGATCCGCCCCGTTGCATTCCGCGAGGGCGATCAGGTCCTCCGGCTGGTGTAGGACACGAAGGGCATGCACAAGCTATCGCCGCCTTGGGAGTGCCCCTTCATCATCAGCCGGGCGTTGCACAACAATTCCTAGTACCTCATCGACACGCAGCAACTACGTAGGAACAAGATGGACAAGTCGGACGAGGAGACAGAGCGCCCCTGGAATGTGGCCCTGCTTCGCCCGTTTTACACATAGTCGCTGGACAGTGTATGTATCCCACGAACACTATGAATGAAACATGCGGAACCCCCAGAGATCCTCGGGGGCTCCTTGCCAGAAATTTATATGTGTTCTCTTTTTCAATTCAGTTTTTCGGCTCCGGCAACCCCTACCTGGGGGCTCGCCGGCTGGCCCGACCTGGTAAATTGACAAACCGACTGAGTAGTGCACGACGATGTCAGAGGCCCACTCTTCGTCTTAGCTACAGACCACAACCCAGCTGTCCTGCTAGGAAGAGCAAAAGCCCGAGGCATCCCGCATGAAAGACAGGGAGGAGATGCGACAGATCGGGTGTCCCGGCCTTGCGCCTAGTTTGAGATGATCCGGCGACTAAGCCCCTAGTACCATGCACAATGTATTGTCAGCTCCCTTTGATTCCGGCTGCAGACCGCAACCTGGCTGCCCATCAAGGACGCAGCGTAAACATTGGAGCACATGGGAAAGCGACTAAGTGTCTAGAGAAGCAGAAGCTAGTTTTTGAAAACTAAAGCTGTCCTCCGGTTAATAAGAAATACCTTAACCGACTAACCTATTAACAATGGGCCTATATGTGTGTTTGTTTTGTACGACTACATCGAGTCGGATTTCAAAAAGAAGAAGATTCGAAGTCCTTGCCTTCATCAAGCACTCCAAATCTCGGGGGCTACACCCACTGGGTGCGCTCGCGCGCCCCTAGTGGAATCATGTAGTTCCGACCGGCTAAGGGAGTTTAGCCAGATATTTGGAGCCCAGGTGAGGGCAAGGGCAGGAAAAGGAAGAAGATTCAAAGCACCTGTCTCCGCCAGCTACTCTGAATCTCGAGGGCTACACCCAGTGGGTGCTATGGCGCTCCCCCACTACTGGTTGTGGAAGTCAGCTGGCCCGGGTAGAGTTGGAATTAGCCGGCTAGAGGTGTCTAGCCGGACGAAGCTAAAGACTTGAAGAAAAGAGAGAAGAAGATTCGGATCACCTGGCTTCGCCAGCTACTCCGAATCTCGGGGGCTACACCAAGTGGGTGCGCTGGCGCATCCCCACTAGAGTTGAAGTCCCCCCGTCTAAAGGTGTCTAGCCGGGTGAAGGTAGCCGGATAAGTATAACCGGCGAGAGATAAAAACTTTGAAGAATATAAGATGTGAGGTAGGACAAGAAGAAAAGTTCAACAAGATAAAATAATTACAAAGTCACCCGGCATCCCGAGGATCATGTCTAAGCTGCGGGGCCCTTGCTGTGAGCAAGGTCCTGGCCAGAAGCGGTTTCGGGAGGCGGAGGAGGCGCGCTGGCAGATCCAGCTCCAACGTCTTCGCCAGTCGGCCGCGCTGAGGCTTTGACTCCCACATCCGGCATCCTAGCGGACTTCGAGTCGGTGATAACCTTGTCAACATCGGTGTGGCCGGCGATTTTTATGGCGGAGGCGCGGAGCTCGGGGTGAGCTTGGCGAATGGCGGCGAGGTTGGCACTAGCACGGAAGCCTCCATCGATCTTCTCGACACGGGCGTCCTTGTACCAGGAGAGCATCAAGGCCAAGGCCATCTGTAACACCCTCAGAATCGGCCCTATGCAAGTTTTAGCGATTCCCGCCAAACCCGCATAGAAACGATTCAAAGGTGCCCACCAGGCACTTGCGTGCGGGTGGAAAACGAAGTAATACCATTACACAGTAGTCCATGATGGAACCCACAGAACAGATATATACAACAACGACTCCATGAGTCGAGAATACAGATATACAGTACAAAGATCCAAATCACCTTGAAAACGATAGAGCGTCCAGCTACGGACAAGATGCAAATGGGGCTAAGAGCCCTGAAGAATAACCAATGGCGTCCATAAACCTGCCCAGGCCAAGCCGGAAGGGTAACCCTGCTAACGACGTCGATCTCAAAACCTGCTTAAACAAAAGGGGTGCCGACAAAGGGCAAAGGAAAAAGAGGAGCGCCAAGATCGAGGCCAAGACACGGCGAGGCTAGAATTCGGCCCTCGCCTACATAGGTATGGTGGATCAAGCGGCAGCAAAGATGCACTAAACAACCTATAGAGACTCGATATAACTGCTGCCATCGAGAGGGATAAGAAAGACCTATTCGGATCCAACCTGATCCTAACACCAAACAAACCCATCCTGGTATTCCCTTGATACCAACCGAGAAAGTCAACCGAGGAACTCACACGGTTGGCGCTTTATTTATTCCGTTATAGTTGCGGCAATTACTAGTCAAATGTAGATAGTCATACCGATAAAATAAGCAAGGGCAGTTTTATTTAACCATTCCGTTGAAGTTGCGACACTTACTAGTCAAATACAATTAGAATGAGATATCCCAAACCCAGCTTGTTGGTACTTTTATTTATCCATTCCATTGCAGTTGAGCTGATTACTAGTCACATCGGATACAAGTCAAATTATAACAAGAAACTTTAGTTATAGTTGTCTATGATCGAGAACTCATGCTCCAAGTCGCCCATAACCGCGGACACGGCTTTTCAAAAGATTTAACCTGCAGGGTGCACCAAAGTATCCACACGCACTTCCCCTTTTTGCCGATCGTTAACATACACCCATCGGTATGTCGGCGGGCCTAAGTCATGACGCTTCCAGACCCAAAGCAAGCACGGGCCACCCCACTAAGTCTACCAACGAAGTCGGCCGGTCTCCGAGACGGACTCGGGGTTTGCGCTGCTGGCTATAAACGACGGGATCCCAAACTGGGATTGTCGATACATGAAAACACTCCGCTTTCCTAAATACAGGTGCTATCCATCGCACAATTTAAATAAAGCAAGAAGCATGGCATAAGTACAGAATAGTAATAAAGCCCCAAACTACTTGTGGCCCCCAAAGACAAGACTTTGAAATCAGGTACTAAATCGACGGGTGCCCATACATCCCACATGTGGTTAGCGCGCTCGATCTGGGAACAGGTGTCAAGAACTCGGGGTCCTACGGGACACCAGTGAGCGGTCGGAAACCAAATATTGTCTATCACCCACCGGTGCCTCTGCATTTAGCTACTTCAATTTTAGTTGTTAAACAGTAATTAAAGTAAACGATAATTAAAGCCACAATCATCTCCAACACTAAACATGCGGCAAGACTCAACAATCGTGGTAATCGACGACACGCAACAGCACTGAAAGCAAGCGACTACGATGCGCAGTCCAACTATCTACCAAACAATGTAATAGGAGGTGTCCAAGGCAATATAAGGCTGCACGGGATATCACGGGTACGAAAACTAGAGCATCGCAACACAGATAGCAATAGATCAACAGGAGGGAGTAAATACTATAAAAGTAAGATAGGTAGAAAGGGGAAGATGCTCGCCTGAAAACATTGCCGAAGGTTCACCCGAAGATCGGGTCGACACTCGCATCAACTCATCGGCATAATCCGTGAAGAAGCAAAGCACTAGGAAAACACCGGATGGACTATTTAATACTACGGCAAAAGATCGGGCATGATGCATGTATGATGTATGACATGGCAAAGGTGCGATGCAATTAGGCCAGATTAAGCGGAACCGGGGTCCCGACAAATATTTAAGTGGTTCAAGTTGTTTAGATACCCCCCAATTTAAATGTTATCTTAGCATGGCAAAATATAGCACCGGTTCGCTACACAAATTTAAATGGAACCAACATGAGACTAGAAATGTCCGCATATGGCCTCCATATTTAATTATTAGGTGAAACGGCAAAATGCCCCCAAACCACGTACAAAGTATGCATGCATGGCAATTTTAATATGCAACAAGTATATCATATATTATAAAAATATGAGGGGTCTCGGATAGGGGTCACACATTAGGGTTTCGGCGCACTTGGTTCAGGGGTTCGACGGGGATCGATCTCGGCGGGAATGTTCTCGGACAACGGAGTAGATCTTGGCGTTCCGAGAAGAAGTACTTGGTCTAGCGTCGGGGGCACTTCGGATTCACACTGGTCGGTGTCGATCTTGTCGTTGCGAAGATCTTGTCGGGTCCTCGTACCGGGTCGGTCTTGGCATCTGGCTGAAGTACTTGGCGTATCCGAGATGAAGCGCTTATCGTTCCATGTGACGGTCTTGGCGTCCGAGCGACGATCTTGTCGCATCCGCGGTCGTCGGTTCCTGTCGTCGGTCTTGTCGTTACACCGTGGAGATCTGGTCGTCGACGCACTCAGGGTTTCGGGTTCGACGCTTGGAGCGGCGCCGGTTCGTCTTGCGGAACTTGGCGTCCTTGTTGGAGATCTTGCCGGTCGGTGTCGAAGGCCTTTGTGTTCCGTGACGGAGTACTTGGTAGCAGCTCTTGCAGTTCCGGCTCCGGTGGACGGTCTCCGATTTGGATCGGTGTCAAGAAGATCTTGACGAGGATGCATGCCATTGTCGAAGGAATTCTCCCGAGCCTCATACTTGTGGAGATCTTGTTGTCGACCTCACATCATCGTGGCAGATCTTGGCATGGCACCGGTTCGGGTTGTCGATGCCTCATCTTGGACCTTCAGATCTAGGGTTCGAATACACGACGGAGGGCTCGGGTTCCACGCCGGTCTTGGGGCTTGGGTTTTCAAAGAACTTGACGACGTAAACACAACGGATATCGGGCGGCCATCAACATACCATACAATCCCCACACTGATCCGCACCAAAGGCAGAGAGGAACCAACAGCAATACCACATCGGCACTTAAGACGGCTGTAAGGCAAACATGCAGGTCCGTCCCCGAGAGGTCACGACGCGGTTCGCTGCAAGGCACGGGTATAGGGGATCCTCATGCTGGAGGCGGGGCTCACCAGGGGGCATCAAGGAGCTGCGCAACGGCGGCAGGAGGACGCGGCCGACGGCGCGAGCAGGGAGATGGGGTGGCCGAGGCGGAAGGACGGGGAGGCGGGGTCCCGCGGTTGCCGGGCACGGCCGGATCTCGGAGGATCCCGGCAGGAGGAGGCGAGGTGCGGACGGGGCCAGCGAGGGGGCGCTCGAGGGGGAGATGCCTGGCGGGGAGAGAGGGAGACCGACGGCGGCGCTTAGAGCTCGTGCGGGAGGCGACGGGGCTCCAAGGCGTGACGGCGGAGGAGGGCGGGCGCAGGGTCTCGAGGCGACGGCGGCCGGGAACGCGGCGGTCGGAGCTCGCGTCGGAGGGGAGGCGACAGAGGTGGAGGAGGGCGGCCGGCGGTTGGGGAGAGGGAGGAGAGGGACGCGGGGGGGACGGGGCCGAGCGGGGGAGGCGTGCCTGGGGCGGGCGCTCCAGGTGGGGGTGGGACGCGGAGTGGTGGGCCCGGAGGCGGGGTGGAACACGAGGTGGTCAGGGGCGGGGCCAGGGGGAGCGGGGCTGGGGTTGCGTGGGAGTGGGGGGTCAGCAGGTGGCGGGGTCGAGCGGGAAAAGGACGGTGGGGCCAGGCTGGGGGGTTGGGATCGGTGTGGCAGGTGGCCAGCAGATGGGGTGGCCGGCTGAGGTGGCAGGCAGGGATTGGAGGGGGGAACGGGAGAGGTGAGGTGGCGGCAGGCTATTGGAGGGAGTGATGTGGAGGGAGTTGGGTAGGATAGATCTAGGTAGGAAAAAGGTTTAGATAACTCTGGTTTGTACCGGGGGTGGCCGACTGGGTCAGATCGGCCCGGTACGGCTGCCCCCTAAAAATAAAATAAATAATGTTAATATTTAAAACGGGGCTTTTGAAATCCATTGGTAGACGAAACAAAATAATCCGGAGACCCGGGTTTTACTTTGAAATAAAGACGGGGCGTTTCGAAAACAAAGATAGTCTTTCGAAAATAGTTTTAGACAAACAGATGCATGATGATGACGATGCTCAAATGCAATGTGGCATGATGACATGAGCATGCGGTCATGATGATGCAATGCACAAAAACAACGCGATTTTCTAGTAGTGGTTTTGCGGGGCGCCACAATTCGACACCACTAACAATGGATCTCGCCCTCGAGATCCGCCTCATGGTACCGGAAGGAAGGTCGGCGATCTGCGTCTTCTCGCTTCGTGTAGATCCTCGCGACACCACTAACAAGAGGTCGTTGTCCGTGATCGTCGAGAGAACTCTCCGGGAACAAAAGGTCGAAGGCAGAGGTATCGACAAATAAAGCCACCTCTAGCTTCGATAGAAAGAGGGAACCGATGCATTCTCATCCACTTCAATGTACAAAAGCGAATAGAGTGAGTAGTCGGCATGGGGGCCAATCCATCACGCACCCAAACTATTACTCCGCACAATCAGTACAAAAGCGTGCAACCACTCACGGAATCAGACTGAAGATCTTGACAATCGAGGTTCGGAAACAAAGGAGTGATGCGCATCAGATCGGATCTGGCGAGATGATGTCGTCGGCCGAAAACACCGGAAGGCACGAGAAGGAACAAAGAGAAGTCCACCGCATTTAAGGATTCCCCGGATAGCATGAAGTCCAGATGTAGCAACACCGTTACCAAAGGAGGAAGCGAAACCCTAAAGGTACGGCGGAACCCAACCACGAGAAATCCTGGACTCGAAGAAAGAGAAGAGAGCGGATTCAAAACACGCAGAGGTGAGAGGAGAGCAGCAGAGGGGTAAGGAGTAAAATCAGACCTAATCAGAACTATCCAACAGATTTTGCAAAAATAGTTTTGACACTCTACTTCGACCGTTAGCTAGGTTATCCTACAGGCTGGACTTGTGGGGTATCACAATTGCTGAGCTCTGATACCACTCTGTAACACCCTCAGAATCGGCCCTATGCAAGTTTTAGCGATTCCCGCCAAACCCGCATAGAAACGATTCAAAGGTGCCCACCATGCACTTGCGTGCGGGTGGAAAACGAAGTAATACCATTACACAGTAGTCCACGATGGAACCCACAGAACAGATATATACAACAACGACTCCATGAGTCGAGAATACAGATATACAGTACAAAGATCCAAATCACCTTGAAAACGATAGAGCGTCCAGCTACGGACAAGATGCAAATGGGGCTAAGAGCCCTGAAGAATAACCAATGGCGTCCATAACCCTGCCCAGGCCAAGCCGGAAGGGTAACCCTGCTAACGACGTCGATCTCAAAACCTTATTAAACAAAAGGGGTGCCGACAAAGGGCAAAGGAAAAAGAGGAGCGCCGATCGAGGCCAAGACACGGCGAGGCTAGAATTCTGCGGTCCTCGCCTACATAGGTATGGTGGACTGAAGCGGCAGCGCAGCATGCACTAAACAACCTATAGAGACTCGATATAACTGTCGGCTATCAGAGAGGGATAAGAAAGACCTATTCGGATCCAACCTGATCCTAACACCAAACAAACCCATCCTGGTATTCCCCCTCGATACCAACCGAGAAAGTCAACCGAGGAACTCACCACGCTTGGCAGTTTTATTTATTCCGTTATAGTTGCGGCAATTACTAGTCAAATGTAGATAGTCATCCTGATAAAATAAGCGTGGCAGTTTTATTTAACCATTCCGCTAGAAGTTGCGACACTTACTAGTCAAATACAATTAGAATGAGATATCCCAAACCCAGCAGCTTGTTGGTACTTTTATTTAGCCATTCCATTGCGCTTGAGCTGATTACTAGTCACATCGGATACAAGTCAAATTATAACAAGAACTTTAGTTATAGTTGTCTATGATCGAGAACTGTGCTCCAAGTCGTCCATAACATGACACGGCTTTTCAAAAGATTTAACCGCAGGGTGCACCAAAGTATCCACACGCACTTGACCCTTTTGCCGATCGTTAACATACACCCATCGGTATGTCGGCGGGGCCTAAGTCATGACGCTTCCAGACCCAAAGCAAGCACGGGGCCACCCCACTAAGTCTACCCGAACAAAGTCGGCCGGTCTCCGAGATGCACTCGTGGTTTTTGCGTTAGTGGTCAGAACAACGGGGATCCCAAACTGGGATTGTCGATACATGAAAACACTCCGCTTTCCTAAACAAGACAAAGGTGCTATCCATCGCACAATTTAAATAAAGCAAGAAGCATGGCATAAGTAGAATAGTAATAAAGCCCCAAACTACTTGTGGCCCCAAAGACAAAGACTTTGAAATCAGGTACTAAATCGATGGGGTGCCCATACATCCCACATGTGGTTAGCGCTCGATCTCTAACAGTGTCAAGAACTTGGGGTCCTACGGACACCAAAGGAGCGTCGGAAACCAAATATTGTCTATCACCCACCGGTGCCTCTGCATTTAGCTACTTCAATTTTAGTTGTTAAACAGTAATTAAAGTAAACGATAATTAAAGCCACAATCATCTCCAACACTAAACATGTGGCCGCCTCCAACAACTGTGGTACTGGACGACACGCAACAACACCTGAGCAAGCGACTACGACGCGCAGGTCCAACTATCTACCAAACAACAGGTAATAGGAGGTGTCCAAGGCAATATAAGGCTGCACGGGATATCACGGGTACGAAAACTAGAGCATCGCAACACAGATAGCAATAGATCAACAGGAGGGAGTAAATACTATAAAAGTAAGATAGGTAGAAAGGGGAAGATGCTCGCCTGAAAACATTGCCGAAGGTTCACCCGAAGATCGGGTCGACACTCGCATCAACTCATCGGCATAATCCGTGAAGAAGCAAAGCACTAGGAAAACACCGGATGGACTATTTAATACTACGGCAAAAGATCGGGCATGATGCATGTATGATGTATGACATGGCAAAGGTGCGATGCAATTAGGCCAGATTAAGCGGAACCGGGGTCCCGACAAATATTTAAGTGGTTCAAGTTGTTTAGATACCCCCCAATTTAAATGTTATCTTAGCATGGCAAAATATAGCACCGGTTCGCTACACAAATTTAAATGGAACCAACATGAGACTAGAAATGTCCGCATATGGCCTCCATATTTAATTATTAGGTGAAACGGCAAAATGCCCCCAAACCACAGACAAGTATGCATGCATGGCAATTTTAATATGCAACAAGTATATCATATATTATAAAAATATGAGGGGTCTCGGATAGGGGTCACACATTAGGGTTTCGGCGCACTTGGTTCAGGGGTTCGACGGGGATCGATCTCGGCGGGAATGTTCTCGGACAACGGAGTAGATCTTGGCGTTCCGGGAAGAAGTACTTGGTCTGGCGTCGGGGGCACTTCGGATTCACCCTGGTCGGTGTCGATCTTGTCGTCGCGAAGATCTTGTCGGGTCCTCGTACCGGGTCGGTCTTGGCATCTGGCTGAAGTACTTGGCGTATCCGAGATGAAGCGCTTATCGTTCCATGTGACGGTCTTGGCGTCCGAGCGACGATCTTGTCGCATCCGCGGTCGTCGGTTCCTGTCGTCGGTCTTGTCGTTACACCGTGGAGATCTGGTCGTCGGCGCACTCAGGGTTTCGGGTTCGATGCTTGGAGCGGCGCCGGGTTCGGTCTTCGGGCGGAACTTGGCATCCTTGTTGGAGATCTTGCCGGTCGGTGTCGAAGGCCTTTGTGTTCCGTGACGGAGTACTTGGTAGCAGCTCTTGCTGTTCCGGCTCCGGTGGACGGTCTCCGATTTGGATCGGTGTCAAGAAGATCTTGACGAGGATGCATGCCATTGTCGAAGGAATTCTCCCGAGCCTCATACTTGTGGAGATCTTGTTGTCGACCTCACATCATCAGGGCAGATCTTGGCGTGGCACCGGGTTCGGGTTGTCGATGCCTCATCTTCGGACCTTCAGATCTAGGGTTCTCGAATACACGACGGAGGGCTCGGGGTTCCGACGTCGGTCTTGGTGGGGCTTGGGTTTTCGAAAGAACTTGACGACAGAAACACAACGGGAGATCGGGCGGCCATCAACATACCATACAATCCCCACACTGATCCGCACCAAAGGCGCAGAGGAACCAACAGCAATACCACATCGGCACTTGCAGCACGCAGGTAAGGCAAACATGCAGGTCCGCCCCGAGAGGTCACGACGCTGTTCGCTGCAAGGCACGGGTATAGGGGATCCTCATGGAGGCGGGCTCACCGTGGGGCATCAAGGAGCTGCGAACGGCGGCAGGAGGACGCGACGGGCGCCGAAAGGTGGAGATGGGGTGGCCGAGGCGGAAGGACGGGAGGCGGGTCCCGCATGTTGCCGGGCATGGCCGGATCTCGGAGGATCCCGCAGGAGGAGGCGAGGTGCGGACGGGCCAGCGAGGGGCGCCGAGGGGGAGATGCCAAGGGGAGAGAGGGAGACCTGACGGCGCGCTGGAGCTCGTAAGGGAGGCGACGGGCTCCAAGGCGTGACGGCGAGGAGGGCGGGCGAGGTCTCGAGGCGACGGCGGGAACGCAAGCGGTCGGAGCTCAGGCGAGGGGAGGCGACAGAGGTGGAGGAGGGCGGGCGGTTGGGGAGAGGGAGGAGAGGGACGAGGGACGGGCCGAGCGGGAGGCGTGGCTGGGCGGGCGCCTGTGGGGGTGGGACGCGGAGTGGTGGGCCCGGAGGCGGGGTGGAACACGAGGTGGTCAGGGGCGGGGCCAGGGGGAGCGGGGCTGGGGTTGCGTGGGAGTGGGGGTCGGCAGTGGCGGTCGAGCGGAAAAGGACTGGGGGCCAGGCTGGGGTTGGGATCGGTGTGGCAGGTGGCCAGATGGGGTGGCTGAGGTGGCGTGCAGGATTGGAGGGGGGAACGGGAGAGGTGAGGTGGCGGCAGGCTATTGGAGGGAGTGATGTGGAGGGAGTTGGGTAGGATAGATCTAGGTAGGAAAAAGGTTTAGATAACTCTGGTTTGTACCGGGGGTGGCCGACTGGGTCAGATCGGCCCGGTACGGCTGCCCCCTAAAAATAAAATAAATAATGTTAATATTTAAAACGGGGCTTTTGAAATCCATTGGTAGACGAAACAAAATAATCCGGAGACCCGGGTTTTACTTTGAAATAAAGACGGGGCGTTTCGAAAACAAAGATAGTCTTTCGAAAATAGTTTTAGACAAACAGATGCATGATGATGACGATGCTCAAATGCAATGTGGCATGATGACATGAGCATGCGGTCATGATGATGCAATGCACAAAAACAACGCGATTTTCTAGTAGTGGTTTTGCGGGGCGCCACACCATCTCCGCTCTGGCTCGCGCTGCTAGGTCCCTCAGCCGGTCAACGACAGCCGGCACCTCCGTCACCTTGGCCACAAGCTGGGCCATCGTCTCCAGCGCCACCATGTCCGGCCACAGGAAATCGAAGACCGCATGAGCCGCTTTACGCAGCTCAGCGGCCTCCTCGCCAAGAAGGGCAACTAACTCCTGGGCAGTGGTCTGCTCCCCCGGCCAGTTCTCCTCTAGACGGTTATACGCCAGCAAGTCTACGATGGGATAAAACACTGTCAGAAAAAAGAAGGTCAGATCCGGCTACCGGATCCGGACAAGAAAAGCCAGTCGGAAACTACTTACCCTTGGCAATGTGCCCGATCTGCATCAGCTCCTCGAGAAGAGCTTTCTCCCAGACTGCCAGCCGTTTGACCTCCTTCTCCTGGTTCTTGTGCTAGGCGTCGAGGAGGTCAAAGGCCTGGGCCCGGCTGGCGAGGGTGGAGTCGCGCTCCATAATGGTGGCGTCCAACGCATCCGCCTTGGAATGCCAATCCTTGTTCTGTAGTCAGAGCGTGGAGTTGGACTTGGCCAGGCGATCGTTCGCTTTTTCAGGCGATCGGTCTCCCATTGAGCGCACACCATGATGGCCGTGAGAAACCGGATATCAGTAAAAAAAGAGAAGAATGGGAGGAAAGTACCCGGCTACTGAAACCGAGTAAAAACACTTACTCTGGGAGGTCCCGTTAGCGGCAGCCAACTTCTGCTCCAGGGTCCGGCTGCCCCCGGACGCGGCTTCCAGCAGCCGGATCTCCTTCACTGCCAGCTCAAGGGTCGCATCCAGATCTGCCAGCGAGGCGGCAGGAGAAACATCGTCATGAACAGCGTTGACGGTTAGCGACTCCTTCGCCTCCAGCGCCACCGTTCGCCACTCTTCCTCAGGCTCATCATCAGGGTTATCGTCAGCAACAACCACGAGCTCCTTGCCGGCTGCGGCCCTCCTCGTACCTGCAGGGGAACTACCTCCACTTTGTGGGGTCGCGGCATCCGTTTCCGGCTACACCACCATAGCCAGTGGGGCATCCCCGGCACCGGCCGAGGCAGCCGGATCAGCATGAGGCGGAGGCGATGGTGGAGCCTTAGGCGAAGGAGTAGGGTGGCAGTAGTAGCCGCAGAAGGTGGCATGATGTCCAGCGCGCGGGGCAGCGAGCCGCTCGGCGGCCGTGCCAGGCTCACGGCACCAAAGGAGACCAGCGATCTAGAAGGGAAAAGACGAAGAAAACAAGCAAGTAAGAAAAGTGAGAGATAGAAAAGTTGTCTAAGAAAAATAGAAAGAGAGAAGGAAGAAACACCAAACAAGGTCAGAAGATAACTTACCCCTGCACCACGGGGGGTGGTGCCTTCTTGCGGCCAAGACGACTGAGGGGAAGGGCGCCGGTCCGGCTCCTCTTGGGGGCCGGCTCCTCCACAGCAGGCCGGCTGGACCCCCTTCCTCCTCCGCTAGACCAGCTGGAGCTGCTCCCCCCGGCACCAGACCGGCTGGAGTCGTTGTCCGCCCCCCGGCATGGCCTCCTCCTCCTCGTCAACCTCCGCATGGGGGTCATGCGTCGGTTTGTCATTCCGCGTGGGGGTCATGCGTCGGTTTGTCATTCCGGTTGGGGAAGACGTCACCGGACCGGCGAGCACGCGGCACGGGAAGGTCAGGCGTGAAATTCTAGAGGAGGGCCTCGCCTTCCTCCCAGATGATGCAGGGGAAGGTCTACAAAAAGAAAGAAGAACAAAAGTCAGCCGAATAGAAAGACGGGCCAAGAGACAGGGAAAACCGGCTGGCGAGAAACTTACCCGGGGTGCGTGGTTGTCGCGGCTGTAGGGGACCAACCCGAACTTCCAGTGCTCCGGCAGCCGCTCTTTCGTAAGCGTCCACACCCACTCCTTAAGGTTGTGGTAGCGGGGATCACGGCGAGACAGCTGGGTCGGGTTAGTCGGCCGGAGTAGAAGCACATATTGTGTGCGCGCTGCTGCAGCGGCATCATCACCCTGGACATCTAGCTAAGTGTGATGTGCAGGCCGGTTAGGCCGGCGGTGACGAGGGAGCGCATCCGCTGTAGCATCACGTTCGACTCCGCCTTGTCCCCATGGATCTTCAGGTCCCAATTCTACCTGCTAGATTCCACGTCCTAGAAAGCCGATAGATTGATCCGATCGACGATAGTCACGTTGCTGACATAGAAGTACGACTGCTGCCATAGTCGCACTGCGTCTTGCAGCCAGAACATCAGTAGATGGAGGCGCCGCCGCATGTCACAAGTGGCCCCTGCGTGAACTGCACCTGCGGTCGAATGCGGAACAGCCGGTAGAACAACCCGAGATCCGGCTGGATCCCGAGGTAGCTCTCACAGAAGGCCACAAAGTGCACCAGCATGCCAATGGTGTTGGTGCCGAGGTGGTGGAGGCGCAAGTCGAAGAACGCGAGGAATGTCAGAAAGATAGGGTGCACCGGCAGCGTGAATCCACGCGCGAGGTGGGAGAGGAAGATGACCCGATCCCCCTCCGCTGGATGCGGTGACTCCTCTCTCGGTGGCGCCAACCGCACCTTCACCTCCGTCTCCGGTGGCAGGACACGAGTGGAGTGGTACTTCTCGATGTGCTCCTCCATGACGGAGGAACCGCACCAGGTGTCGCACTCTGAGGCCATCGCTGATTTGCTGGCCGTCATGCTGACTGTGGAGTGGCGGTGGCTCATGTCTCCAGCGGCACTAAACGGGCTGCGCGGCAAACTACGGCAACAAGAACTAGCAAGGCGAGGCGAAAAGGCAAGGGCGCAAGAGAAGTCGGGAAGGGAGCAAGCGGAAGGAGGAACTGCCTCCCTCAGGCGACCCTTTAAAGGCTGGGGAGGGAAACCGTCTGCGGTGCCACGCAGCACCCGTCGAGCCGCGCCCCACCCCCACCACCGCTCCAGATCCTGTGTGCAAGTGCCGAATGCGCAAAAGATCTAGGAGCAAGAACCAAAGAGCCAAACGACAGTTTCCCGAGGCGACGCGCGACGGTACGTTACGCTGCACGCCGCAGTGCAATGATGGCGCATGCGCGTGTCACCGTCGTTAGCACTGACGTCACGGGTAGCGCAACCGCCAGGCGTAGCCAGTCACAAACTTCAAATTCAGGAGGGATCGCGCGCACATTTCACCTAAGGGCGATATCTACACGCGCTCGGGGGCTAGTGTCGAGGGATGACCTCCGGATACCCAAACCAGAGAAGAACTACGTTAGTCGGCTCACATCCGGCTGGCTGAGCGCAGCCGGACACGAGCAAGTCATACCGGCTACTCTACAGTAGCCTGAACCAGGAAGGGCGACAAGGTCCAAGACTGGCTAAACCAGCTTAGCCGGATGCAATCAGAAGGACAAGACGACGTGCTGCATAGTGGGCAGTACTTCCTGGTACAGCGACAAGACACACGACGCGGGCACAGTTGTCGGGCGCTGACGATAGGCTCGCACGGCGTTCATTCTACCCACGACGATCCTATCGTATGTACCTCAATGGGACGCAATAGTATTGGATACTGTAGATGACCAACCGGCTGGGACCCGCCTATGGGGCCCGCCAGCCGGACTGGCCAGTGAGACCGTTTCACCTCTACCTATATAAGGAGGGGCAAGGCTCTGGTAGCAGGGGTGCGTATCAGTGCATTTATGGTGGTAGTTAGAAGATACAGCTCAAGGAGCGATTGTAGCATGTATACTACAGATAGTCAGATCGGCTGGAGTAGGAGTTTTACCTCACCTCGAGGGCTCCGAACCTGGGTACTTCTTGTGTCTCGCCACACTTTCTCGTATCCAATCCCGCTTGCAGACGTTGTCGAGAGCGTCCCTGCTAGTTCCCACACCTCTATCTAACCTTTTTCGGTACTCCCATTCCCAATACAACGACAGCACGTCGGTCGCGAAAGCAATGAGGAAGCATACATCCTTGCAAACATCGGCTCCACCTGTGCCCCAATACCACTGGAGTATTTCTAGAGAGCATCTGCGAGCGCTCAATCAAACCCAAGGCATCAGTGAACAAAACAACCAAGACAACAGACTCGGGGGCTACGCCACCCAACGAGCCAATGACACTCGATGACATGGAGACTGACACAGGACTCGAAGGCCCAATGGAGGGGGAATGTTCGTTTGTGGTACCAAACTTGGTGGGTGAGCGCATCACGGTACCTGGGTTTTCATCAATCACGCGGAGGGGCCATAGTAGAATCACCAATTGTCCAGAAGGGCCAAATGGGGGTGAACACAAATCTAACAGCCAAACGATCATTTGAACCAGACAAAAAACGGTTGAACTCAAATACCACCGATAGGTCAACTCTTCTTGGCCCGCCATGTCAATATTCCCTGTTATCTTTTGCGGTCGTGGACTAGCTTACCCCTGCGTGGATCAAATCTATTTCTTTGCTCTGTTCTGGTCTTCTCCCCTGCTCCCCTCCCCATAACATTTGCTCAGCTCTGGCTGCTTGTCTCAGCCGGAGCTCGCACTTGCTCTAATTTGCGTCCCCGCCATGTCCGGTCAACCTCCCACGCCTCTAATCGAAGCTCGCAGCTGTCGCCGTTGCATCGTCCGCCGTATCGGAGCTTCACGTCCCCGGACTAATATCTCACCTCTGGCTAGTCCTTCTCGCATGGCGGAGCGTGTCCCGTCGGGCGATCCAGGCCGGCGATCAGCCTCGGGAAGTTGCGTGCTGCCGCGCACCCCAGGCATGGTAGCCCTGGCACAGCAATTCGACGACCACGCTCTCATGGACACCGTGCCGGGCATCCGTCCCGCAGTGTCGCTGGCAGAGTTGCTGTCGGCTTTCAGGTCTCGTTTTTGGGATCAGAAGAAATGAGGTCAACATTGAGATATGCGCACCGCCATTCGATTTTTTCGTCTGGTTCGAGCACAGCTCAGACACCCAGCGCGTTCTGCATTCTTCCCGTTCTTTCGAGTGTTGTGGGGAGAAAATGAGCTGCATGCATTGGCATCGCGCCTGTGGGTGGGACGATCGCTTGGGGTAGCTTTGTTTCTTCTCCAAACTCGGCTTTGACGGCCTCCCATTGGATGCTTGGGAGCCGGAGGCCCTCAAGCAGGTCGTTAGTAGCCTTGGCGGCGAGCTGGTGGAAATCATGACACCGAGCGACAAATGGGTCATCGAGGTAAAGGTGTGGCTGGAAGATCCTGACGCCATTCCTAAGATGTACGAGGTGCAGATTCCAAGCAGGGCAGGGCGACAGCTTTGCTGGAAGCACCCGGTCATCATCCACCTGGAGGAGGTTCTGGAATCGGTACATGGCATTCAGGGCCCTGAAGAGGCTGCTAGAAAGCGTCCTCGTCGCCTGCAGTGTTGGCCTGGAAGGTTCGATGGCACGGGACCACCACCATTTCGCGATGGCGCACATAGTTTCGGTGGGGGAACCTGGCTTGGACGAGCTGGTGGTCCTGATTTCCCTCGAGTGAAGACAGAACTCTAGTGAATTGCTGTGGTATTTGTGGCTATGAATTTGTAGTATGGAGAGTGTAGCAGGAAGTTAGCATCGACTAAAAATGTGTAATAGTTTGAATCGATGTAGTACGCGTGTGTAATAGTTTGAAGTAGTATGTGTGTGTAATAGTTTGAATCGATGTAGTATGTGTGGGTAATGAATTTGATGTAGTGTGTCTGTGTGTAATAGTTTGAATCGATGTAGTTGAACACCGTGCTTTATAATTTCTGTGAATAACTAAGGACAACCTCATGAAAAGAGGGTGGTCTGGCAATGAGCAATGTCAATTTTGTGGATGCCAGGAAAATGTAGTCCATCTCCTCTTCAAGTACAAGGTAGCTACATTTGTAACACGTTGAACTGCAGGACCATTTTGTAGGCAACACAAGACAGAGGAAAAATGGTTTACATCACAGACATCAGATGCAAAATCTATAGTCTGGGATAAAAAGATGCCAGTTAACTGGATTGAACCACGACTAGTAATTGAAGGAAATAGATACTTGATAGTATTTGCTTACAATAGTAGTACTTCCATACAAAAGGGTCTTATACCTGCACAAAAGTGGGATAAACTTCCTACTAGTTTATAGAACAATTCGTCAGCATTTCATCTACAAAAGCCATTCTTCAATCTGAACTTAACTCTTCTACACTGAAGAAACTACAGATCTCCACCAGAAAAGTTGGCTGGCCAATTGCCTTGAGAGGACATAAGTTCTTTGATCATTTAACCCAAACTGATCTATTGCCTTCCCGCCAAACTACAACAAATCTACATCATTCATGCACGAGCGATTTGCGTGCGCCAGTCACGGTTCAGATGGACCATCCGCGCCGCCACAACGATTTCTTCGAAACTGAAATTTGGCATCTCCTTCTCGGGATCGTAGGTCCGTGTGAACTCGAACCTGAATTCTAGGGCTGAGATGATGCCCGCCGCCGGCTCCGGTTGTCGAACAATCCAGCAAGCTGAGTGTAGACGCTTGGTCGCCGCCACGGTACGGCCTCCGATGGTGCGTAGGATGGAGCGTCTTTGCCGCAGACGGCGTGCTCCCAGCCTCCCCTACTGAGGTAAGGTAGTCCGTGCAGAAGCGTGGACACGAGAGTTCCTAAACCTTGGCGCAACCCTGTTCGAGGGTGTGTACCCTCAGCGTCATGCTCTCGTGAACGATTTGATACATACCTTGTTCCCACTGCCTAGAGCATGCCGTAATGCGGCCGCGCGATTTCTCCACATCGCTCTCTTGTCCCTGCTTGCCGCATTTGGCACCGACGATGCTGTTGTCGCCGCCGTGGCCGATTCGGCTCATTTGGGGAAATCATCCGCCTGGCAGGGCAATGGGAGACCGGCCTTGAAGTAGAGCTTCCTGGCCTGCCTTAGAAGGGCTAAACACCCCAGTTTCGGCGGCTGTCGCGGCGGCAACTGCTTAGGCAGGGCCATTTTACCCTAGTTGGTGCGGCACGGAGGAGCTGTGCAAGGTGAACTGTGGTTAGTCGGAGAAGGGGAGAGAAAGACGGACAGTAGGTTTGGACTATGGGAACGCGTGAAAATAACCATTTCCCATTTCCTTAGAAGGTAATAATTCGACAGTCGTTGCATTAACAGCTCAATCTTTATTTTCCTTCTCAGCATAAGAGTGTGAACATATTAAAAAGATCGATCGTGGCTATCCACCTCATCGGGCAATGTACCAGGACAGGTAGGAGACAGGACCAGGTTTCATTTTAGAAATGTTGACGACTATGCCCTTATGTTTATACGATATTATTTATATGCCACCATGTACCGTCGATTGTAGCAACACCACCATAAACAGGGGATAACGACATGGCGTGTTTTCTTTTTTAAAGGGCATCAGAAATAGGGGATGCTGACGTGGCATGTTTTCTGACTAGCGGGCCCGCCCCCTCAACCTTCGACGATGCGCTTCCCAGGTTCGAGGGCTGGTGCCGCCCACCAACACATTATTGTGCAATTTTCCATGTGGAACCTAAATTCTGGCACTGAGCTGATGCCCATGTCGAACACAGAGAATTCTGAAAGAAGCTACTAAAAATAAATACTTTGAATTCTGAAAGTACTAAAATTAAGTACATTACAATTTTGTCTGAAAGGTAATACGCATACTGCTGATCGAAATAATATAAATACAGTACAAATTTTTACTTCGAAAAATAGACCTGAAACTGCTAGAAAATAACCTAGGATGAATATAGGATTCATTCTCCCCTAATATTTCGTCGTCGGTAGCTCCCACGTGCTGCAACACATATTCAGAGAACTCTCTCCGTCTGCAATGTGCTGCCAGTATCTCGTCCAGAGGGTAAGGCCTCGGTGTATGTTCCAGACTTAAGCCATACGTCATTGTTGGTTCCTCTTCCTAGGCTTGAACCTCATGATCATACAGTCTGATATAATTCCTGTAGTATATGCAACCGGATTTGACTGTGGGGTGTAACCTGGTGTCAATGGAGATAGACCGATTGTAATCAACAAAGAGGGCACGACTTCTAATGTCACCGACAGCCTCGAGAGAGCAGTTCTCCGTGTCCACCCGGTACAACACCGGTTGCCCTTTGGTGAAATCCCCGTTCAACACAAGAAGCAGATCACCATCTGACACCACAAGGTAAATTTTGTAAGTTCTACGTACCTATTCAAAGACTGGGGCCAAAATTATTTTGTCCATCGTGAGAGTGCTCACGCGCTGCTCTAACTTGATGTTGGTCGACAAGATGTCTCCATTCTCAAGTAATGCATATACTTCCCCTCAGACTGCCGTCATGTAGTCCAGAAGCATAGCAGGAGGTGGCGAATACAATCCTTCTCCAAATGATTCATTAATTTGCCCCATTGGGGTGCTCTCATCGGCCCATACAATATGATATGGATAATCAGTGCAAAACGAACACCATCGTCGAGGACTTCGTCACGATGACAGATTGCAGAAGATCAGATGGTATGTGTGCTTGAAACTCATTGTTAGACTTATGAGTGATTTGGTTCAGAAGCCGAATATGGTACGGCTCCACCCTCTGAGCAAGCACGATGATGCCACGAGAAACACCGACGAAGTAGAATATTTTGGAAGAAGAGGGCATTAGTTAGCACTAAGATGTTTACAATGGAAAATACCAATAAATATCGGATGTGAATGTGAACCTGCGATGGACATCCATTAGATTTTTCCTCAAGCAATGACTAGTGGCGAGGTTGAGGAAGGTGAATCGCCAACGTCTGGAAGTGTGTGATCTATCATGATCCAGTTGTTGAGATGGAATTTGGGCACCTTTAAAGTGCGGCGCCAATCGGTGCAGACTTCCCGACAAGCAGCATAGGTGTCGACGTACTCCTCTTTCTCCAGCAAGTAGTCGGCGATCTTGCGAAGTGGGTCGGCCGGGAGATCGGACCAGTTCCTCTTCATCCGGCTACAGGCCATGGCTTAAGTGCGGGAATGTCTTGATCGAGGAAGAAAGAAGAACTACCACTACGAGGATAAGAAGAAGAGGATAACATACGAGGGAGACGAAGCGAAACTGCCACTACGAGGAGACGAGTAGACAGGGGAGAAGAAGCGGAACTGCCACTTCAAGTTTGGATCAACGGGCTTTTTTCGGAACTAGCGCGTGAACCAGCCATGCACTGCATGCAAGTTTTGATCAAACAGACTGACATGTGGGGCCTACTAAAAAATTCTGTGAAGTGCTACCGTGCATAGTGCGCTGATAGGTGTCATGTTTTCTGACTGGCGGGCCCGCCTCCTCCACCTTCGACGGTGCGCGTCTTAGGTTCAAGGGCTGGTGCCGCCGACCAACACATTATTGTGCAATTTTCCATGCTTTGTCGCAACATGCTCCGCTGCGCTCCGCTCCTCTGTCCCTGTCGCCGCCACTCTGCTCAGTCGTGCACCGCTCTCGTCGTCCCCTTGGGTCATCGTCCTCCCGCCCTCCCCTCCCTTCCATCCCCTCATGTCCCCTCCCTTGGGCTAGTTCGTCTGCGGTAATAAAGTTGGCAAGCTAGCGCATGGCGGTACCTAAGTTGCCTAAAATTACCGCGTTTCAGAAAGTTGGGTTGCCAACTACTGAGAGGGGCCATTTCGAGTTAAACTCATCTCACCCCTGTCAAATACAAACATTTTGTTAAACCGCCACGTGAAGTAGACGGTCATGACCCACATGTCGGTTATCTGTCCGTGACGCGGGCGCTAACGCGGCAACCTCTTAGGAAACTCGAGAAGCTAAGTGGATTGGATGCGTTGACCGATTTCACAAATCCATTCCCAGCTTTCCCCTAGCACCGGCAGCGTCGGAATCCACCCTCCAGGCAGGACGATCCCTTCGGACATTTGACTTATGGGGCCAAGTTGCTGCGCCCAGTTGCTGCGCCCAGTCGCTGATACCGAGCTCCAATGGCGCCTGCCGTAGCCGCCGTTGCGAGGCTCTAGCCCGCCTCCGCCGCCGACAAGCCAAGAAGTTCGGAGGATGGCAGATCCTACTACCATGGAAGAAGAAGTTCTGCCTACAAGCGGGTGAGCTACCCTTCTCTTTGCTATTCGCACTAATTACAACTGCTAGTTGGCCAATGAACCTCAAATTGTTCGTTAGCCCAATGCTGACAAGCATATTTTGTCCACAGTTTTCTGTCAAGTTGGCTCTGCGCGGACCCCCTTACCTGGTTACGGTAGTCCTCTGCAGGTACGACTCCAAGGGCAATTGGTATGGAAGCCATTTTTTCATGATGGAAGAAGTGCCTGCGCAGATCTACACTATATCTGGTATGGTTGCTGCTTTGCGTAATCATGTTGAAGTATGGCTGAAGCAGACTGCAAAGTTCAGCTTCATGGATGAACGTGAAATCATGGTTCCTATATCATGTGATAGTCAGCTAATTGGGTTGATGAAAAGGTATGATTCGGATTGCATGTTTGAGCTGAATTGTGATGTATTGGATGTGGAAGCTGCTGCAACTCGGAGTCGCCCTTCTATTCTTGGACAGGGTGGTTGCTCGAACGCAATTAGATCCTGGTAAGCAAAGGTCGCTTGGGGTTCGCATGTTTATGCTGAATTGTAATTTTTGTTTTATTTACTCTGTAGATATTGGGCAGTTATGCAACAATCTTGTTTCTTTGACAGGAAGCGCCACAAGGTTAGAAACATGACTGCCGGTCAGTAATTTTGCTTCCCGAAGAAATTAAAAACGAGTGGAAAGATGATGTTGGACACGATTCTGGTGCCCATTGTCCCGGCGATGCAGAGTACGTGAAGCTAAGAAAATTAGCACCGAGGAAGAGGAAGCAGGCAGGAAATGAAGAAGCCATTGGACGTGAAGGCTTGGCACCCGTGTCAAGAAGAAGGTCACGGCAATGAACATAGATAGTAGTGTGTTGAACTTGAACCTATATATGTAATTCTATTAAATTCTGGATCTCTGTGTGTGGCATGTTGCTGGGCGAAACAATCTACCCACATTCTCTGAGTAAAATGTAGCGCGACTTAGGGTTTGGAAACGCCCGAGTCAGTAGTTGAATCCGAAATTGTGATTGTGCCACTGCTATATGAAAACAAGGATCCACCGGTTCCACGATTGCTGAGGGGTAGGAGGTCTCCAAATATGACGGAATGTAAGTGGCACAGAAATAAATTATTTAAGCTGCCACACTCCATGAAGCAGCAACTTATTTCAGATGCTGCACAACGATATGGCAACATAAACAGCAATGTTCTCACCGATAATGCCCATATGAGGAGGAAATGTGTACCACTTTCTGGCCTAATCTTGAGCCCGTCTATCTCACCGCCTCTCTGCTCCTGCATCCCCTGCATCTGGCGAAGCTCCCGGATCTCCAGTAACCAGGTGTACGTGCTTCCACATTATACATTGTGGTTGTGCCATTTTCATGCGGCCAAATCCACGTAGATTACGTTTAAACAAACCACCAATGTCAGAATACACTAGTAGAAAAGGGGTCTTTGGTCCACGGTCACGTTCCCAATCCGGGACAGAGATCTAAATCGAGGCAGAAATTGATCTAAATCACAAATTATTCCACAAATTAATCGAGACAGAGATCTAAATCGAGGCATTTCATTAATTCAACCACAAATTCTTCTAAACAAAGGTGCGATTTCACATCCTACATTAATTCAACCAAATAGTCAACAATTTCACTTCCGCTGCTGCTGTCCTCTGAGCCGCCGGCTTCCTCGTCTTCGTCGGACGGAACCTCCACGATTTCCGCATTGTACGCGAGACGGAGCACCTGTTCACGGTGAGCGGCAGCGATGACGGTGAACTAGGTCCGTCTAGGGACAGACCAGAACCTCTCCCGCCCTTCTCAGTTGCGGAGATCCCGGTGCACCACGCGCCCGTAAACGATGCGGTCGACAATCTTGGCCTTCCGCCCCTTCTTGAACAGCGCCGGCCAGGACGGGCTAGCCGCCACGTACCGGGGCAGCGTCCTCTTCCATGCGGGCATCTGGCAGCGGCGCGCCGTGATTTAGCTCTCCATCACGGCTCTGCCGGGGACGAGGAGAGGAGCCACCGGCGCCCCCGCATAGCTGATGCGCCATCCGTGGGGCACCGTCGCTGCCGGTGGCGCGAGGATGTCGAAGTGCGAGAACATCACCTCCTTGTAGAAGTTCAGCGAGGGCATCTCCATGGTGGCACGGTGGAGATTGGAGAGGGAGCAAGGCGGTGGACGGCGCGGTGGAGATTGGAGAGGGTGAGCGATTGGCGTCGAAGCGATGAGCTGTGGCGCCTCCTATTTGTACACGTGGACGACGAAGCGACGGGCGGAATATCCAAGGGGCATTGGTCAGACAAAAGGAAGTAATGCAGGGTTAAGACAGATTAACGGGCGACCAATTTTTTTACTCCTAGGACTCCGGGGCCAATAGTTCAGACCGCTAGGTCAACAAGTACAACTATTACAACTTAAAAAGGCACGGGGCTTAAGCTAAATAGAACTAGTTAACACACATCTCCTTGATCTTCCTAATCTTAGCCCTATGCGCATCTTCCTGCGAGAGCAAGGAGCGAATCGTTTGCTCCTTCCTTTTAGCATCTTCCTTGCACAGCTTCAATTGTTTCTCTGCATCTTTCCTCATGCACTTGTCAATAGTCGTAGTTGTGAACTGCAGGACTTTGGCCTAGTGAAGATCCTTCCTTGCTTGAGTCAGTTCTTGCTCTGCTTTAGCCTTCAGGGACAACGGCGCGTCCCTCTCCTTCTCTACTTTGCTAACCTTGTCTTCCACCCCCATGAGATCTCGCTTATGCTTGGTCGTGTCAACTGGTTCCCATAGCTTCATCTCAACACTGTCAAGAAGCGAGCTGAATGCGGATTCTTTCAATTCAACAGTAATTTCCCATAGTTTGTCCAGCGTTTTCTGCATCGATTTGGGCCACTCTGGATCTACCCATTTGACAACAACGCAACTTCCGCCTCGCATCATTGCACGATATCCTTGACACCGTAGAAACCTCCTGCCTGCGTTTCGTCCTTCGAACGCTAAAAATTTAGCGGGCACATATCCATGTTTACATAGCAGAGGACTGTCTTCATCCACTAAACCGAGATAGTCGGCTTCATACATCGTCTGGTTGGCCTAACACATCATACGCGCATGAGTAAACGGAGTAGATCTGGCTCAAAAAATAGATAACTGGCCACGGATGATAGAGATAGAGATGAGACGACTCACATCGAAATCACCATCCCTGTTTTCACGACGCGTTTCCTCGTTGTCTCCTCTTGAACCCATGGCGAGAGGGGAGGGGGGGTGGCTGCCGGAGAGGGAATTGGGATGGCGGCGCCGTCGGCTTGCGGCTACGGCAGGATGGGAGTGAAGTGGGAAATGTGGCTTCGAGGGGAAGGAAGAGAAGTACGGGGAGGAAGAGAAGTAATGGGGACGTGACACTGGGATATGGCCCGCTCAACTTGTGAGTCGTGATACTCGCAACAGGGGAGCCCCCAGTGTTGCCAGTTTGTCCAGAGCAAGCGTAGCCAATCATGACAAAGAACAGACTACTCACGGATCGATCTCACGAAAACCATCCCAATCGTCCAAGTGCCCCGATCGGACGGTATGTAACAATTGACAAGCAGAACAACTGTGTTAGGGCATGCCTTCTAGAAGACTCGGTCTAACACTAAGGTTAGGGCTCTCCTAAGGTTAATTAGTATCCATATGCGGTTTATGAAAAGAACATGCATCCAATGACACGGGTAGATCTAGCTGTGGTTAATGAGAAGAGCAGACATGCAATGACACCGGTGATATGTGGTTTGTGGGAAGAACACAAATGCAATGAATCTGGTGATATGTGGTTTGTGGGAAGAACAGACATGCAATGACTCTAGCTGTGGTTAATGAGAAGAGCACACATGCAATGACACTGGTGGATCCATGTGTGTTTAATGAGAAGAACACACATCCAATGACTCTGGCTGTGGTTAATGATATTGTTTGTAAGAAGAACACACATGAAATGACTCTAGCTGTGGTTCATGAAAAGAGCAGACATGCGATGACTCTAACTGTGGTTCATGAAAAGAGCAGACATGTGATGCCACCGGTGGATCCATGTGTGGTCTATGAGAGGATCACACATGCAATTACACCGGTGGATCCTTACGTGGTTTGTG
The DNA here is from genome assembly GCA_023614405.1 of Avena insularis. Lineage (NCBI taxonomy): Eukaryota > Viridiplantae > Streptophyta > Magnoliopsida > Poales > Poaceae > Avena > Avena insularis. Next base: position 487,318,029 of record CM042690.1, read on the forward strand.
AGAATAACACACATGCAATGACACTGGTGGATCCATGTGTGGTTCATGGGAAGAACACACATGTAATGACACTAGTGGATATGTGGTTTGTGAGAAGAACACACATGCAATGACTCTAGTTGTGGTTCATAAAAAGAACAGACATGCGATGACACTGGGTGTGGTTCATGATATGGTTTGTGAGAAGAACACGCATGCAATGACTCTAGCTGTGGTTCATGGAAGAACATACATGCAATGACACTGGGTGGATCCATGTGTGGTCTATGGGAAGAACACACATGCAATGACACTGGTGGATCCATGTGTGGTCTGTGGGAAGAACACAAATGCAATGACACAGGTGATATGTGGTCTATGAGAAGCACACACATGCAATGACTCTAGTTGTGGTTCATGAAAAGAGCAGACATGCGATGACACTGGGTGGATCCATGTGTGGTTTGTGAGAAGAACACACATGCAATGACACTGGTGGATCCATGTGTGGTTCATGGGAAGAACACACATGCAATGACTCTGGTGATATGTGGTTTGTGAAAGGAACAGACATGCAATGACTCTAGCTGTGGTTAATGAGAAGAGCATACATGCAATGACACCGGTGGATCCATGTGTGGTTTGTGAGAAGAACACACATCCAATGACTCTAGCTGCGGTTCATGAAAAGAGCACACATGCAATGACACTGATTTATCAATATGTGGTTCATGGGAAGAACACACATGCAATGACACTGGGTGGATCCATGATATGGTTTGTGAGAATAACACACATGCAACGACACTGGTGGATCCATGTGTGGTTCATGGGAAGAACACACATGCAATAACTATGGTGATATGTGGTTTGTGAAAAGAACAGACATGCAATGACTCTAGCTGTGGTTAATTAGAAGAGTAGACATGCAATGACATCGGTGGATCCATGTGTGGTTTGTGAGAAGAACACACATGCAATGACACTGGGTGTGGTTCATGATATGGTTTGTAAGAAGAACACACATGCAATGACTCTAGCTGTGGTTCATGAAAAGAGCAGACATGCGATGACTCTAACTGTGGTTCATGAAAAGAGAAGACCTGCGATATCACCGGCGGATCCATGTGTGGTCTATGAGAGGAACACACATGCAATTACACCGGTGGATCCTTATGTCGTTTGTGAGAATAACACACATGCAATGACTCTAGCTGGATCCATGTGTGGTTCATGGGAAGAACACACATGCAATGACACAGGTGATATGTGGTCTGTGAGAAGAACACACATGCAATGACTCTGGTGATATGTGGTTTGTAAGAAGAACAGACATGCAATGACTCTAGTTGTGGTTCATGAAAAGAGCAGACATGAAATAACATTGGTGGATCCATGTGTGGTTCATGGGAAGAACACACGTGCAATGACACTGGGTGTGGTTCAGGATATGGTTTGTGAGAAGAACACACATGCAATAACACTGGTAGATCCATGTGTGGTGTCTGAGAAGAACACACATTCAATGACACTGGGTGTGGTTCATGATATGGTTTGTGAGAAGAACACACATGCAATGACATTGGTGGATCCATGTGTGGTCTTTGGGAAGAACACACATGCAATGACACTAGTGATATGTGGTCTGTGAGAAGAACACACATCCAATGACTCTAGCTGCGGTTCATGAAAAGAGTAGACATGCAATGACACTGATGGATCAATATGTGGTTCATGGGAAGAACACACATGCAATGACACTGGGTGGATCCATGATATGGTTTGTGAGAAGAACACACATGCAACGACACTGGTGGATCCATGTGTGGTTCATGGGAAGAACACACATGCAATAACTCTGGTGATATGTGGTTTGTGAAAAGAATAGACATGCAATGACTCTAGCTGTGGTTAATTAGAAGAGTAGACATGCAATGACATCGGTGGATCCATGTGTGGTTTGTGAGAAGAACACACATGCAATGACACTGGGTGTGGTTCATGATATGGTTTGTAAGAAGTACACACATGCAATGACTCTAGCTGTGGTTCATGAAAAGAGCACGCATGTGATGACTCTAGCTGTGGTTCATGGGAAGAGCAGACATACAATGACACTGGTGGATCCATGTGTGGTTCATGGGAAGAACACACATGCAATGACACTGGTGGATCCATGTGTGGTCTATGGGAAGAACACACATGCAATGACACTGGTGGATCCATGTGTAGTTTGTGAGAAGAACACACATGCAATGACTCTGGTGATATGTGGTTTGTGAAAAGAACAGACATGCAATGACTCTAGTTGTGGTTAATGAGAAGAGCAGACATGCAATGACACCGGTGGATCCATGTGGGGTTAATGAGAAGAACACACATGCAATGACACTGGGTGTGGTTCATGATATGGTTTGTGAGAAAAATACACATGTAATGACACTAGTGGATCCCTGTGTGGTTTGTGAGAAGAACACACATGCAATGACACTGGGTGTGGTTCATGATATGGTTTGTGAGAAGAACACACATTCAATGACACTGGTGGATCCATGTGTGGTCTTTGGGAAGAACACACATGCAATGACACTGGTGATATGTGGTTTGTGAGAAGAACACAAATCAAATGACTTTAGCTGTAGTTCATGAAAAGAGAAGACATGCAATGACACTTGTGGATCCATGTGTGGTTCATGGTAAGAACACACATGCAATGACACTGGGTGGATCCATGATATGGTTTGTGAGAATAACACACATGCAATGACTCTAGGTGGATCCATGTGTGGTTGATGGGAAGAACACACATGCAATGACACAGGTGATATGTGGTCTGTGAGAAAAAAAGACATGCAATGACTCTGGTGATATGTGGTTTGTGAAAAGAACAGACATGCAATGACTCTAGCTGTAGTTAATGAGAAGAGCAGACATGCAATGACAGTGGTGGATCCATGTGGGGTTAATGAGAAGAACACACATGCAATGACACTGGGTGTGGTTCAGGATATGGTTTGTGAGAAGAACACACATGCAATGACACTGGTGGATCCATGTGTGGTCTCTGAGAAGAACACACATTCAATGACACTGGGTGTGGTTCATGATATGGTTTGTGAGAAGAACACACATGCAATGACACTGGTGGATCCATGTGTGGTCTTTGGGAAGAACACACATGCAATGACACTCGTGAAACGTGGTCTGTGAGAAGAACACACATCCAATGACTCTAGCTACGGTTCATGAAAAGAGCAGACATGCAATGACACTGGTTGATCAATATGTGCTTCATGGGAAGAACACACATGGAATGACACTGAGTGGATCCATGATATGGTTTGTGAGAAGAACACACATGCAATGACACTGGTGGATCCATGTGTGGTTCATGGGAAGAACACACATGCAATGACTCTGGTGATATGTGGTTTGTGAAAAGAACAGACATGCAATGACTCTAGCTGTGGTTAATTAGAAGAGCAGACATGCAATGACATCGGTGGATCCATGTGTGGTTTGTGAGAAGAACACACATGCAATGACACTGGGTGTGGTTCATGATATGGTTTGTAACAAGTACACACATGCAATGACTCTAGCTTTGGTTCATGAAAAGAGAACGCGTGTGATGACTCTAGCTGTGATTCATGGGAAGAGCAGACATATACTGACACTAGTGGATCCAATTTTGGTTCATGGGAAGAACACACATGCAATGACACTGGTGGATCCATGTGTGGTCTGTGGGAAGAACACACATGCAATGACACTGGTGGATCCATGTGTGGTCTGTGAAAAGAACACACATGCAATTACTTTGGTGATATGTGGTTTGTGAAAAGAACAGACATGCAATGACTCTAGCTGTGGTTAATGAGAAGAGCAGACATGCAATGACACCGGTGGATCCATGTGGGGTTAATGAGAAGAACACCCATGCAATGACTCTAGGTGTGGTTCATGATATGGTTTGTGAGAAGAATACACATGCAATGACACTAGTGGATCCCTGTGTGGTCTATGAGAAGAACACACATGCAATGACACTGGGTGTGGTTCATGATATGGTTTGTGAGAAGAACACACATTCAATGACACTGGTGGATCCATGTGTGGTCTTTGGGAAGAACACACATGCAATGACACTTGTGATATGTGGTTTGTGAGAAGAACACACATCAAATGACTCTAGCTGTGGTTCATGAAAAGAGCAGACATGCAATGACACTTGTGGATCCATGTGTGGTTCATGGGAAGAACACACATGCAATGACACTGGTGGATCCATGTGTGGTCTTTGGGAAGAACGCACATGCAATGACACTTGTGATATGTGGTTTGTGAGAAGAACACTCATCAAATGACTCTAGCTATGGTTCATGAAAAGAGCAGACATGCAATGACACTTGTGGATCCATGTGTGGTTCATGGGAAGAACACACATGCAATGACACTGGGTGGATCCATGATATGGTTTGTGAGAAGAACATACATGCAATGACACTGGTGGATCCATGTGTGGTTCATGGGAAGAACACACATGCAATGACTCTGGTGATATGTGGTTTGTGAAAAGAACAAACATGCAATGACTCTAGTTGTGGTTAATGAGAAGAGCAGACATGCAATGACATCGGTGGATCCATGTGTGGTTTGTGAGAAGAACACACATGCAATGAGACATGGTGTGGTTCATGATATGGTTTGTAAGAAAAACACACATGCAATGACTCTAGGTGTGGTTCATGAAAAGAGCACGCATGCGATGACTCTAGCTGTGGTTCATGGAAAGAACAGACATACAATAACACTGGTGGATCCATGTGTGGTTCATGGGAAGAACACACATGCAATGACACTGGTGGATCCATGTGTGGTCTTTGGGAAGAACACACATGCAATGACACTTGTGATATGTGGTTTGTGAGAAGAACACTCATCAAATGACTCTAGCTGTGGTTCATGAAAAGAGCAGACATGCAATGACACTTGTGGATCCATGTGTGGTTCATGGGAAGAACACACATGCAATGACACTGGGTGGATCCATGATATGGTTTGTGAGAAGAACATACATGCAATGACACTGGTGGATCCATGTGTGGTTCATGGGAAGAACACACATGCAATGACTCTGGTGATATGTGGTTTGTGAAAAGAACAAACATGCAATGACTCTAGTTGTGGTTAATGAGAAGAGCAGACATGCAATGACATCGGTGGATCCATGTGTGGTTTGTGAGAAGAACACACATGCAATGAGACATGGTGTGGTTCATGATATGGTTTTTTAAGAAAAACACACATGCAATGACTCTAGGTGTGGTTCATGAAAAGAGCACGCATGCGATAACTCTAGCTGTGGTTCATGGAAAGAACAGACATACAATGACACTGGTGGATCCATGTGTGGTTCATGGGAAGAACACACATGCAATGACACTGGTGGATCCATGTGTGGTGAGTGGGAAGAACACACATGCGATGACACTGGCGGATCCATGTGTGGTCTGTGAGAAGAACACACATGCAATGACTCTGGTGATATGTGGTTTGTGAAAAGAACAGACATGCAATGACTCTAGTTGTGGTTAATGAGAAGAGTAGACATGCAATGACACTGGTGGATCCATGTGGTGTTAATGAGAAGAACACACGTGCAATAACACTAGGTGTGGTTCATGATATGGTTTGTGAGAAGAACACACATGCAATGACACTGGTGGATCCATGTGTGGTCTGTGAGAAGAACACACATGCAATGACACTGGGTGTGGTTCATGATATGGTTTGTGAGAAGAACACACATGCAATGACACTGGTGGATCCATGTGTGGTCTTTGGGAAGAACACACATGCAATGACACTGGTGATATGTGGTCTGTGAGAAGAACACACATCAAATGACTCTAGCTATGGTTCCTGAAAAGAGCAGACATGCAATTGCACTGGTGGATCCATGTGTGGTTCATGGGAAGAACACACATGCAATGACACTGGGTGGATTCATGATATGGTTTGTGAGAAGAACACACCTGCAATGACACTGTTGGATCCATGTGTGGTTCATGGGAAGAACACACATGCAATGACACTGGGTGGATTCATGATATGGTTTGTGAGAAGAACACACCTGCAATGACACTGGTGGATCCATGTGTGGTTCATGGGAAGAACACTCATGCAATGATTCTGGTGATATGTGCTTTTTGAAAAGAACAGACATGCAATGACTCTAGCTATGGTTAATGAGAAGAGCAGACATGCAATGACATCGATGGATCCATGTGTGGTTTGTGAGAAGAACACACATGCAATGACACTGGGTGTGGTTCATGATATGGTTTGTAAGAAGAACACACATGCAATGACTCTAGCTATGGTTCATGAAAAGAGCACGCATGCGATGACTCTAGTTGTAGTTCTTGGGAAGAGCAGACATACAATGACACCGGTGGATCCATGTCCGGTTCATGGGAAGAACACACATGCAATGACGCTGGTGGATCCATGTGTGGTCTGTGGGAAGAACACACATGCAATGACACTGGTTGATCCATGTGTAGTCTGTGAGAAGAACACACATACAATGACTCTGGTGATATGTGGTTTGTAAGAAGAACAGACATGCAATTACTCTAGTTGTGGTTCATGAAAAGAGCAGACATGAAATAACATTGGTGGATCCATGTGTGGTTCATGGGAAGAACACACGTGCAATGACACTGGGTGTGGTTAATGATATGGTTTGTGAGAAGAACACACATGCAATGACACTGGTGGATCCATGTGTGGTCTGTAAGAAGAACACACATGCAATGATACTGGGTGTAGTTCATGATATGGTTTGTGAGAAGAACACGCATGCAATGACACTAGTGGATCCATGTGTGGTTTTTGGGAAGAACACACATGCAATGACACTGGTGATATGTGGTCTGTGAGAAGAACACACATCCAATGACTCTAGTTGTGGTTCATGAAAAGAGTAGACATGCAATGGCACTGGTGGATCCATGTGTGGTTCATGGGAAGAACACACATGCAATGACACTGGGTGGATCCATGATATGGTTTGTGAGAAGAACACACATGCAATGACGTTGGTGGATCCATGTGTGGTCTGTGGGTAGAACACACATGCAATGACACTGGTGGATCCATGTGTAGTCTGTGAGAAGAACACACATGCAATGACTCTGGTGATATGTGGTTTGTAAGAAGAACAGACATTTAATGACTCTAGTTGTGGTTCATGAAAAGAGCAGACATGAAATAACATTGGTGGATCCATGTGTGGTTCGTGAGAAGAACACACATGCAATGATACTGGGTGTGGTTCATGATATGGTTTGTGAGAAGAACACGCATGCAATGACACTAGTGGATCCATGTGTGGTTTTTGGGAAGAACACACATGCAATGACAATGGTGATATGTGGTCTGTGAGAAGAACACACATCCAATGACTCTAGTTTTGGTTCATGAAAAGAGTAGACATGCAATGGCACTGGTGGATCCATGTGTGGTTCATGGGAAGAACACACATGCAATGACACTGGGTGGATCCATGATATGGTTTGTGAGAAGAACACACATGCAATGACACTGGTGATATGTGGTCTGTGAGAAGAACACACATCAAATGACTCTAGCTGTGGTTCATGAAAAGAACAACATGCAATGACACTTGTGGATCCATGTGTGGTTCATGGGAAGAACACACATGCAATGACACTGGGTGGATCCATGATATGGTTTGTGAGAATAACACACATGCAATGACACTGGTGGATCCATGTGTGGTTCATAGGAAGAACACACATGCAATGACTCTTGTGATATGTGGTATGTGAAAAGAACAGCCATGCAATGAATCTAGCTGTGGTTAATGAGAAGAGCATACATGCAATGACATCGGTGGATCCATGTGTGGTTTGTGAGAAGAACACACATGCAATGACACATGGTGTGGTTCATGATATGGTTTGTAAGAAGAACACACATGCAATGACCATAGGTGTGGTTCATGAAAAGAGCACGCATGCGATGACTCTAGCTGTGGTTCATGGGAAGAGCAGACATACAATGACACTAGTGGATCCATGTGTGATTCATGGGAAGAACACACATGCAATGACACTGGTGGATCCATGTGTGGTCTGTGGGAAGAACACAAATGCAATGACACAGGTGATATGTGGTATGTGAGAAGCACACACATGCAATGACTCTAGTTGTGGTTCATGAAAAGAGCAGACATGCGATGACACTGGGTGGATCCGTGTGTGGTTTGTGAGAAGAACACACATGCAATGACACTGGTGGATCCATGTGTGGTTCATGGGAAGAACACACATGCAATGACTCTGGTGATATGTGGTTTGTAAAAAGAACACACAAGCAATGACTCTAACTGTGGTTAATGAGAAGAGCATACATGCAATGACACCGGTGGATCCATGTGTGGTTTGTGAGAAGAACACACATGCAATGACACTGGGTGTGGTTCATGATATGGTTTGTAAGAAGAACACACATGCAATGACTCTAGCTGTGGTTCATGAAAAGAGCAGACATGCGATGACTCTAACTGTGGTTCATGAAAAGAGCAAACCTGCGATATCACCGGCGGATCCATGTGTGGTCTATGAGAGGAACACACATGCAATTACACCGGTGGATCCTTATGTCGTTTGTGAGAATAACACACATGCAATGACTCTAGCTGGATCCATGTGTGGTTCATGGGAAGAACACACATGCAATGACACAGGTGATATGTGGTCTGTGAGAAGAACACACCTGCAATGACTCTGGTGATATGTGGTTTGTAAGAAGAACAGACATGCAATGACTCTAGTTGTGGTTCATGAAAAGAGTAGACATAAAATAACATTGGTGGATCCATGTGTGGTTCATGGGAAGAACACACGTGCAATGACACTGGGTGTGGTTCAGGATATGGTTTGTGAGAAGAACACACATGCAATAACACTGGTGGATCCATGTGTGGTCTCTGAGAAGAACACACATTCAATGACACTGGATGTGGTTCATGATATGGTTTGTGAGAAGAACACACATGCAATGACACTGGTGGATCCATGTGTGGTCTTTGGGAAGAACACACATGCAATTACACTGGTGATATGTGGTCTGTGAGAAGAACACACATCCAATGACTCTAGCTGCGGTTCATGAAAAGAGCACACATGCAATGACACTGATTTATCAATATGTGGTTCATGGGAAGAACACACATGCAATGACACTGGGTGGATCCATGATATGGTTTGTGAGAATAACACACATGCAACGACACTGGTGGATCCATGCGTGGTTCATGGGAAGAACACACATGCAATAACTCTGGTGATATGTGGTTTGTGAAAAGAACAGACATGCAATGACTCTAGCTGTGGTTAATTAGAAGAGTAGACATGCAATGACATCGGTGGATCCATGTGTGGTTTGTGAGAAAAACACACATGCAATGACACTGGGTGTGGTTCATGATATGGTTTGTAAGAAGAACACACATGCAATGACTCTAGCTGTGGTTCATGAAAAGAGCACGCATGTGATGACTCTAGCTGTGGTTCATGGGAAGAGCAGACATATAATGTCACTGGTGGATCCATGTGTGGTTTATGGGAAGAACACACATGCAATGACACTGGTGGATCCACGTGTGGTCTATGGGAAGAACACACATGCAATGACACTGGTGGATCCATGTGTAGTCTGTGAGAAGAACACACATGCAATGACTCTGGTGATATGTGGTTTGTGAAAAGAACAGACATGCAATGACTCTAGCTGTGGTTAATGAGAAGAGCAGACATCCAATGACACCGGTGGATCCATGTGGGGTTAATGAGAAGAACACACATGCAATGACACTGGGTGTGGTTCATGACATGGTTTGTGAGAAGAATACACGTGCAATGACACTAGTGGATCCCTATGTGGTCTGTGAGAAGAACACACATGCAATGACACTGGGTGTGGTTCATGATATGGTTTGTGAGAAGAACACACATTCAATGACACTGGTGGATCCATGTGTGGTCTTTGGGAAGAACACACATGCAATGACACTGGTGATATGTGGTTTGTGAGAAGAACACAAATCAAATGACTTTAGCTGTAGTTCATGAAAAGAGAAGACATGCAATGACACTTGTGGATCCATGTGTGGTTCATGGGAAGAACACACATGCAATGACACTGGGTGGATCCATGATATGGTTTGTGAGAATAAGACACATGCAATGACTCTAGGTGGATCCATGTGTGGTTCATGGGAAGAACACACATGCAATGACACAGGTGATATGTGGTCTGTGAGAAAAACAGACATGCAATGACTCTGGTAATATGTGGTTTGTGAAAAGAACAGACATGCAATGACTCTAGCTGTAGTTAATGAGAAGAGCAGACATGCAATGACAGTGGTGGATCCATGTGTGGTTAATGAGAAGAACACACATGCAATGACACTGGGTGTGGTTCAGGATATGGTTTTTGAGAAGAACACACATGCAATGACACTGGTGGATCCATGTGTGGTCTCTGAGAAAAACACACATTCAATGACACTGGGTGTGGTTCATGATATGGTTTGTGAGAAGAACACACATGCAATGACACTGGTGGATCCATGTGTGGTCTTTGGGAAGAACACACATGCAATGAAACTGGTGATACGTGGTCTGTGAGAAGAACACACATCCAATGACTCTAGCTACGGTTCATGAAAAGAGCAGACATGCAATGAGACTGGTGGATCAATATGTGCTTCATGGGAAGAACACACATGGAATGACACTGAGTGGATCCATGATATGGTTTGTGAGAAGAGCACACATGCAATGACACTGGTGGATCCATGTGTGGTTCATGGGAAGAACACACATGCAATGACTCTGGTGATGTGTGATTTGTGAAAAGAACAGACATGCAATGACTCTAGTTGTGGTTAATTGGAAGAGCAGACATGCAATGACATCGGTGGATCCATGTGTGGTTTGTGAGAAGAACACACATGTAATGACACTGGGTGTGGTTCATGATATGGTTTGTAAGAAGTACACACATGCAATGACTCTAGCTCTGGTTCATGAAAATAGCAGGCATGTGATGACTGTAGCTGTGGTTCATGGGAAGAGCAGACATATAATGACACTAGTGGATCCATGTGTGGTTAATGGGAAGAACACACATGCAATGACACTGGTGGATCCATGTGTGGTCTGTGGGAAGAACACACATGCAATGACACTGGTGGATCCATGTGTGGTCTGTGAAAAGAACACACATGCAATGACTCTGGTGATATGTGGTTTGTGAAAAGAACAGACATGCAATTACTCTAGCTGTGGTTAATGAGAAGAGCAGACATGCAATGACACCGGTTGATCCATGTGGGGTTAATGAGAAGAACACACATGCAATGACACTAGGTGTGGTTCATGATATGGTTTGTGAGAAGAATACACATGCAATGACACTAGTGGATCCCTGTGTGGTCTGTGAGAAGAACACACATGCAATGACACTGGGTGTGCTTCATGATATGGTTTGTGAGAAGAACACACATTCAATGACACTGGTGGATCCATGTGTGGTCTTTGGGAAGAACACACATGCAATGACACTTGTGATATGTGGTTTCTGAGAAGAACACACAACAAATGAGTCTAGCTGTGGTTCATGAAAAGAGCAGGCATGCAATGACACTTGTGGATCCATGTGTGGTTCATGGGAAGAACACACATGCAATGACACTGGTGGATCCATGTGTAGTATTTGGGAAGAACACACATGCAATGACACTTTTGATATGTGGTTTGTGAGAAGAACACTCATCAAATGACTCTAGCTGTGGTTCATGAAAAGAGCAGACATGCGATGACACTTGTGGATCCATGTGTGGTTCATGGGAAGAACACACATGCAATGACACTGGGTGGATCCATGATATGGTTTGTGAGAAGAACATACATGCAATGACACTGGTGAATCCATGTGTGGTTCATGGGAAGAACACACATGCAATGACTCTAGTGATATGTGGTTTGTGAAAAGAACAAACATGCAATGACTCTAGTTGTGGTTAATGAGAAGAGCAGACATGCAATGACATCGGTGGATCCATGTGTGGTTTGTGAGAAGAACACACATGCAATGAGACATGGTGTGGTTCATGATATGGTTTGTAAGAAAAACACACATGCAATGACTCTAGGTGTGGTTCATGAAAAGAGCACGCATGCGATGACTCTAGCCGTGGTTCATGGAAAGAGCAGACATACAATGACACTGGTGGATCCATGTGTGGTTCATGGGAAGAACACACATGCAATGACACTGGTGGATCCATGTGTGGTCAGTGGGAAGAACACACATGCAATGACACTGGCGGATCCATGTGTGGTCTGTGAGAAGAACACACATGCAATGACTCTGGTGATATGTGGTTTGTGAAAAGAATAGACATGTAATGACTCTAGCTGTGGTTAATGAGAAGAGTAGACATGCAATGACACTGGTGGATCCATGTGGTGTTAATGAGAAGAACACACGTGCAATAACACTAGGTGTGGTTCATGATATGGTTTGTGAGAAGAACACACATGCAATGACACTGGTGGATCCATGTGTGGTTTGTGAGAAGAACACACATGCAATGACACTGGGTGTGGTTCATGATATGGTTTGTGAGAAGAACACACATGCAATGACACTGGTGGATCCATGTGTGGTCTTTGGGAAGAACACACATGCAATGACACTGGTGATATGTGGTCTGTGAGAAGAACACACATCAAATGACTCTAGCTGCGGTTCATGAAAGAGCATACATGCAATTGCACTGGTGGATCCATGTGTGGTTCATGGGAAGAACACACATGCAATGACACTGGGTGGATTCATGATATGGTTTGTGAGAAGAACACACCTGCAATGACACTGGTGGATCCATGTGTGGTTCATGGGAAGAACACTCATGCAATGATTCTGGTGATATGTGCTTTTTGAAAAGAACAGACATGCAATGACTCTAGCTGTGGTTAATGAGAAGAGCAGACATGCAATGACATCGATGGATCCATGTGTGGTTTGTGAGAAGAACACACATGCAATGACACTGGGTGTGGTTCATGATATGGTTTGTAAGAAGAACACACATGCAATGACTCTAGCTATGGTTCATGAAAAGAGCACGCATGCGATGACTCTAGTTGTAGTTCTTGGGAAGAGCAGACATACAATGACACTGGTGGATCCATGTCTGGTTCATGGGAAGAACACACATGCAATGACGCTGGTGGATCCATGTGTGGTCTGTGGTAAGAACACACATGCAATGACACTAGTGGGTCCATGTGTAGTCTGTGAGAAGAACACACATGCAATGACTAGTGATATGTGGTTTGTAAGAAGAACAGACATGCAATGACTCTAGTTGTGGTTCATGAAAAGAGCAGACATGAAATAACATTGGTGGATCCATGTGTGGTTCATGGGAAGAACACACGTGCAATGACACTGGGTGTGGTTCATGATATGGTTTGTGAGAAGAACACACATGCAATGACACTGGTGGATCCATGTGTGGTCTGTGAGAAGAACACACATGCAATGATACTGGGTGTGGTTCATGATATGGTTTGTGAGAAGAACACGCATGCAATGACACTAGTGGATCCATGTGTGGTTTTTGGGAAGAACACACATGCAATGACACTGGTGATATGTGGTCTGTGAGAAGAACACACATCCAATGACTCTAGTTGTGGTTCATGAAAAGAGTAGACATACAATGGCACTGGTGGATCCATGTGTGGTTCATGGGAAGAACACACATGCAATGACACTGGGTGGATCCATGATATGGTTTGTGAGAAGACCACACATGCAATGACACTGGTGATATGTAGTCTGTGAGAAGAACACACATCAAATGACTCTAGCTGTGGTTCATGAAAAGAGCAGACATGCAATGACACTTGTGGATCCATGTGTGGTTCATGGGAAGAACACACATGCAATGACACTGGGTGGATCCATGATATGGTTTGTGAGAAGAACACACATGCAATGACACTGGTGGATCCATGTGTGGTTCATGGGAAGAACACACATGCAATGACTCTTGTGATATGTGGTTTGTGAAAAGAACAGACATGCAATGACTCTAGCTGTGGTTAATGAGAAGAGCAAACATGCAATGACATCGGTGGATCCATGTGTGGTTTGTGAGAATAACACACATGCAATGACACATGGTGTGGTTCATGATATGGTTTGTAAGAAGAACACACATGCAATGACTATAGGTGTGGTTCATGAAAAGAGCACGCATGCGATGACTCTAGCTGTGGTTCATGGGAAGAGCAGACATACAATGACACTAGTGGATCCATGTGTGGTTCATGGGAAGAACACACATGCAATGACACTGGTGGATCCAGGTGTGGTCCGTGGGAAGAACACACATGCAATGACACTGGTGGATCAACGTGTGGTCTGTGAGAAGAACACACATGCAATGACTCTGGTGATATGTGGTTTGTGAAAAGAACAGACATGCAATGACTCTAGCCGTGGTTAATGAGAAGAGTAGACATGCAATGACACTGGTGGATCCATGTGGTGTTAATGAGAAGAACACATGTGCAATGACACTAGGTGTGGTTCATGATATGGTTTGTGAGAAGAACACACATGCAATGACACTAGTGGATCCATGTGTGGTCTGTGAGAAGAACACACATGCAATGACACTGGGTGTGGTTCATGATATGGTTTGTGAGAAGAACACACATGCAATGACACTGGTGGATCCATGTGTGGTCTTTGGGAAGAACACACATGCAATGACACTGGTGATATGTGGTCTGTGGGAGGAACACACATCAAATGACTCTAGCTGCGGTTCATGGAAAGAGCAGACATGCAATAACACTGGTGGATCCATGTGTAGTTCATGGGAAGAACACACATGCAATGACACTGGGTGGATTCATGATATGGTTTGTGAGACGAACACACCTGCAATGACACTGGTGGATCCATGTGTGGTTCATTGGAAGAACACTCATGCAATGATTCTTGTGATATGTGGTTTTTGAAAAGAACCGACATGTAATGAATCTAGTTGTGGTTAATGAGAAGAGCAGACATGCAATGACATCGATGCTTCCATGTTTGGTTTGCGAGAAGAACACACATGCAATGACACTAGGTGTGGTTCATGATATGGTTTGTAAGAAGAACACACATGCAATGACTCTAGTTGTGGTTCATGAAAAGAGCACGCATGCGATGACTCTAGTTGTAGTTCATGGGAAGAGCAGACATACAATGACACTGGTGGATCCATGGGTGGTTCATGGGAAGAACACACATGCAATGACACTGGTGGAACCATGTGTGGTCTGTGGGAAGAACACACATGCAATGACACTGGTAGATCCATGTGTGGTCTGTAAGAAGAACACACATGCAATGACTTTGGTGATATGTGGTTTGCAAGAAGAACAAACATGCAATGACTCTAGTTATGGTTCATGAAAAGAGCAGACATGAAATAACACTGGTGGATCCATGTGTGGTTCATGGGAAGAACACACGTGCAATGACACTAGGTGTGGTTCGTGATATGGTTTGTGAGAAGAACACACATGCAATGACACTGGTGGATCCATGTGTGGTCTGTGAGAAGAACACACATGCAATGACACTGGGTGTGGTTCATGATATGGTTTGTGAGAAGAACACGCATGCAATGACACTAGTGGATCCATGTGTGGTCTTTGGGAAGAACACACATGCAATGACACTGGTGATATGTGGTCTGTGAGAACAACACACATCCAATGACTCTAGTTTTGGTTCATGAAAAGAGTAGACATGCAATGGCACTGGTGGATCCATGTGTGGTTCATGGGAAGAACACACATGCAATGACACTGGGTGGATCCATGATATGGTTTGTGAGAAGAACACACATGCAATGAGACTGGTGATATGTGGTCTGTGAGAAGAACACACATGCAATGACTCTAGTTGTGGTTCATGAAAAGAGCAGACATGCGATGGCACTGCTGGATCCATGTGTGGTTTGTGAGAAGAACACACATGCAATGACACCGGTGGATCCGTGTGTGGTCTGTGGGAAGAACACACATGCAATGACACTGGTGATATGTGGTTTGTGAGAAGAACACACATCCAATGACTCTAGCTGTGGTTAATGAGAAGAGCAGACATGCAATGACACCAGTGGATCCATGTGGGGTTAATGAGAAGAACACACATGCAATGACACTAGGTGTGGTTCATTATATGGTTTGTGAGAAGAACACGCATGCAATGACTCTGGTTGTGGTTCATGGGAAGAACACACATGCAATTACACCGGTGGATCCTTACGTGGTTTGTGAGAATAACACACATGCAATGACAATGGTGGATCCATGTGTGGTCTTTGGGAACAACACACATGCAATCACACTGGTGATATGTGGTTTGTGAGAAGAAAACACATGCAATGACTCTGGTGATATGTGGTTTTGAAAAGAACAGACATCCAATGACTCTAGCTGTGGTTAATGAAAAGAGCAGACATGCAATGACACCGTTGGATCCATGTGTGTTTAATGAGAAGAACACACATGCAATGACACTGGGTGGGGTTCATGATATGGTTTGTAAGAAGAACACACATGCAATGACTCTAGCTGTGGTTCATGAAAAGAGCAGACATGCGATGACTCTAACTGTGGTTCATGAAAAGAGCAGACCTACGATGCCACCGGTGGATCCATGTGTGGTCTATGAGAGGAACACACATGCAATTACACCGGTGGATCCTTACGTGGTTTGTGAGAATAACACACATGCAATGACTCTAGCTGGATCCATGTGTGGTTCATGGGAAGAACACACATGCAAGGACACAGGTGATATGTCGTCTATGAGATGAACACACATGCAATGAGTCTGGTGATATGTGTTTTGTGAAAAGAACAGACATGTAATGACTCTAGCTGTGGTTAATGAGAAGAGCAGACATGCAATGACACCGGTGGATCCATGTGGGGTTAATGAGAAGAACACACATGCAATGACACTGGGTGTGGTTCATGATATGGTTTGTGAGAAGAACACACATGCAATGACACTGGTGGATCCATGTGTGGTCTGTGAGAAGAACACACATTTAATGACACTAGGTGTGGTTCATGATATGATTTGTGAGAAGAACACACATGCAATAACACTGGTGGATCCATAAGTGGTCTTTGGGCAGAACACACATGCAATGACACTGGTGATATGTGGTCTGTGAGAAGAACACACATCCAATGACTCTAGCTGTGGTTCATGAAAAGAGCAGACATGCAATGACACTGGTGGATCCATATGTGGTTCATGGGAAGAACACACATGCAATGACACTGGGTGGATCCATGATATGGTTTGTGAGAAGAACACACATGCAATGACACTTGTGTATCCATGTGTGGTTCATGGGAAGAACACACATGCAATGACTCTGGTGATATGTGGTTTGTGAAAAGAACAGACATGCAATGACTCTAGCTGTGGTTAATGAGAAGAGCAGACATGCAATGACATCGGTGGATCCATGTGTGATTTGTGAGAAGAACACACATGAAATGACACTGGGTGTGGTTCATGATATGGTTTGTAAGAAGAACACACATGCAATGACTCTAGCTGTGGTTCATGAAAAGAGAATGCATGCGATGACTCTAGCTGTGGTTCATGGGAAGAGCAGACATACAATGACATTGGTGGATCCATGTGTGGTTCATGGGAAGAACACACATGCAATGACACTGGTGGAACCATGTGTGGTCTGTGGGAAGAACACACATGCAATGACACTGGTGGATCCATGTGTGGTATGTGAGAAGAACACACATGCAATGACTCTTGTGATATGTGGTGAAAAAAACAGACATGCAATGACTCTAGCTGTGGTTAATGAGAAGAGAAGACATGCAATGACACCGATGGATCCATGTGGGGTTAATGAGAAGAACACACATGCAATGACACTGGGTGTGGTTCATGATATGGTTTGTGAGAAGAACACACATGCAACGACACTGGTGGATCCATGTGTGGTCTCTGAGAAGAACACACATGCAATCACACTGGGTGTGGTTCATGATATGATTTGTGAGAAGAACACACATGCAATGACACTGGTGGATCCATGTGTGGTCTTTGGGAAGAACACACATGCAATGACATGGGTGATATGTGGTCTGTGAGAAGAACACACATCAAATGACTCTAGCTGTGGTTCATGAAAAGAGCAGACATGCAATGACACTAGTGGATCGATGTGTGGTTCATGGGAAGAACAGACATGCAATGACACTGGGTGGATCCATGATATGGTTTGTGACAAGAACACACATGCAATGACACTGGGTGGATCCATGTGTGGTTGATGGGAAGAACACACATGCAATGACTCTGGTGAATGTGGTTTGTGAAAAGAACACACCGGCATGACTCTAGCTGTGTTAATGAGAAGACCAGACATGCAATGACACCGGTGGATCCATGTGGGGTTAATGAGAAGAACACACATGCAATGACACTGTGTGTGGTTCATGATATGGTTTGTGAAAGAACAAACATGCAATGACACTAGTGGATCCCTGTGTGGTCTGTGAGAAGAACACACATGCAATGACACTGGGTGTGGTTCATGATATGGTTTGTGAAAAGAACACACATGCAATGACACTGGGGGATCCATGTGTGGTCTGTGAGAAGAACACACATGCAATGACACTAGGTGTGGTTCATGGTATGGTTTGTGAGAAGAACACGCATGCAATGACACTAGTGGATCCATGTGTGGTCTTTGGGAAGAACACACATGCAATGACACTGGTGATATGTGGTCTGTGAGAAGAACACACATCCAATGACTCTAACTATGGTTAATGAAAAGAGCAAACATGCAATGACACTGGTGGATCCATGTGTGCTTCATGGGAAGAACACACATGCAATGACACTGGGTGGATCCATGATATGGTTTGTGAGAAGAACACACATTCAATGACACTGGTGGATCCATGTGTGGTTCATGCGAAGAACACACATGCTATGACTCTGGTGATATGTGGTTTTTGAAAAGAACAGATATGCAATGACTCTAGCTGTGGTTAATGAGAAGAGCAGACATGCAATGACATCGATGGATCCATGTGTGGTTTGTGAGAAGAACACACATGTAATGACACTGGGTGTGGTTCATGATATGGTTTGTGAGAAGAACACACATGCAATGACACTAGTGGATCCCTGTGTGGTCTGTGAGAAGAACACACATGCAATGACACTGGGTGTGGTTCATGATATGGTTTGTGAAAAGAACACACATCCAATGACACTGGTGGATCCATGTGTGGTCTGTGAGAAGAACACACATGCAATGACACTAGGTGTGGTTCATGATATGGTTTGTGAGAAGAACACACATGCAATGACACTAGTGGATCCATGTGTGGTCTTTGGGAAGAACACACATGCAATGACACTGGTGATATGTGGTCTGTGAGAAGAACACACATCCAATGACTCTACCTGTGGTTCACGAAAAGAGAAAACATGCAATGACACTGGTGGATCCATGTGTGGTTCAAGGGAAGAACACACATGCACTGACACTGGGTGGATCTATGATATGGTTTGTGAGAAGAATACACATGCAATGACACTAGTGGATCCATGTGTGGTTCATGGGAAGAACACACATGCAATGACTCTGGTGATATGTGGTTTGTGAGAAAACACACAAGCAAAGACTCTAGCTGTGGTTAATGAGAAGAGCAGACATGCAATGACACCGGTGGATCCATGTGGGGTTAATGAGAAGAACACACATGCAATGACACTGGGTGTGGTTCAGGATATGGTTTGTGAGAAGAACACACATGCAATGACACCGGTGGATCCATGTGTGGTCTGTGAGAAGAACACAGATGCAATGACACTGGGTGTGGTTCATGATATGGTTTATGAGTAGAACACACATGCAATGACACTAGTGGATCCATGTGTGGTCTTTGGGAAGAACACACATGCAATGACACTGGTGATATGTGGTTTGTGAGAAGAACACACATCCAATGACTCTAACTGTGGTTCATGAAAAGAGCAAACATGCAATGACACTGGTGGATCCATGTGTGGTTCATGGGAAGAACACACATGCAATGACACTGGGTGGATCCATGATATGGTTTGTGAGAAGAACACACATGCAATGACACTGGTGGATCCATGTGTGGTATGTGAGAAGAACACACATGCAATGACTCTTGTGATATGTGGTTTGTGAAAAAAACAGACATGCAATGACTCTAGCTGTGGTTAATGAGAAGAGCAGACATGCAATGACACCGGTGGATCCATGTGTGGTTTGTGATAAGAACACACATGCAATGACACTAGGTGTGGTTCATGATATGGTTTGTAAGAAGAACACACATGCAATGACACTGGTGGATCCATGTGTGGTCTCTGAGAAGAACACACATGCAATCACACTGGGTGTGGTTCATGATATGGTTTGTGAGAAGAACACACATGCAATGACACTTGGATCCATGTGTGGTCTTTGGGAAGAACACACATGCAATGACATGGGTGATATGTGGTCTGTGAGAAGAACACACATCAAATGACTCTAGCTGTGGTTCATGAAAAGAGCAGACATGCAATGACACTAGTGGATCGATGTGTGGTTCATGGGAAGAACAAACATGCAATGACACTGGGTGGATCCATGATATGGTTTGTGACAAGAACACACATGCAATGACACTGGTGGATCCATGTGTGGTTGATGGGAAGAACACACATGCAATGACTCTGGTGATATGTGGTTTGTGAAAAGAACACACCAGCATGACTCTAGCTGTGTTAATGAGAAGACCAGACATGCAATGACACCGGTGGATCCATGTGGGGTTAATGAGAAGAACACACATGCAATGACACTGTGTGTGGTTCATGATATGTTTTGTGAAAGAACACACATGCAATGACACTAGTGGATCCCTGTGTGGTCTGTGAGAAGAACACACATGCAATGACACTGGGTGTGGTTCATGATATGGTTTGTGAAAACAACACACATGCAATGACACTGGGGGATCCATGTGTGGTCTGTGAGAAGAACACACATGCAATGACACTGGGTGTGGTTCATGATATGGTTTGTGAGAAGAACACGCATGCAATGACACTAGTGGATCCATGTGTGGTCTTTGGGAAGAACACACATGCAATGACACTGGTGATATGTGGTCTGTGAGAAGAACACACATCCAATGACTCTAACTATGGTTCATGAAAAGAGCAAACATGCAATGACACTGGTGGATCCATGTGTGGTTCATGGGAAGAACACACATGCAATGACACTGGGTGGATCCATGATATGGTTTGTGAGAAGAACACACATTCAATGACACTGGTGGATCCATGTGTGGTTCATGCGAAGAACACACATGCTATGACTCTGGTGATATGTGGTTTTTGAAAAGAACAGATATGCAATGACTCTAGCTGTGGTTAATGAGAAGAGCAGACATGCAATGACATCGATGGATCCATGTGTGGTTTGTGAGAAGAACACACATGTAATGACACTGGGTGTGGTTCATGATATGGTTTGTGAGAAGAACACACATGCAATGACACTAGTGGATCCCTGTGTGGTCTGTGAGAAGAACACACATGCAATGACACTAGTGGATCCATGTGTGGTCTTTGGGAAGAACACACATGCAATGACACTGGTGATATGTGGTCTGTGAGAAGAACACACATCCAATGACTCTAACTGTGGTTCATGAAAAGAGCAAACATGCAATGACACTGGTGGATCCATGTGTGGTTCATGGGAAGAACACACATGCAATGACACTGGGTGGATCCATGATATGGTTTGTGAGAAGAACACACATGCAATGACACTGGTGGATCCATGTGTGGTTCATGGGAAGAACACACATGCAATGACTCTGGCGATATGTGGTTTGTGAACAGAACAGACATGCAATTACTCTAGCTGTGGTTAATGAGAAGAGCAGACATGCAATGACATCGGTGGATCCATGTGTGGTTTGTGAGAATTACACACATGCAATGACACTAGGTGTGGTTCATGATATGGTTTGTAAGAAGAACACACATGCAATGACTCGAACTGTGGTTCATGAAAATAGAACGCATGCGATGACTCTAGTTGTGGTTCATGGGAAGAGCAGACATACAATGACATTGGTGGATCCATGTGTGGTTCATGGGAAGAACACACATGCAATGACACTGGTGGATCGATGTGTGGTCTGTGGGAAGAACACACATGCAATGACACTGGTGGATCCATGTGTGGTCTGTGAGAAGAACAAACATGCAATGACTCTTGTGATATGTGTTTTGTGAAAAAAACAGACATGCAATGACTCTAGCTGTAGTTAACGAGAAGAGCAGACATGCAATGACACCGATGGATCCATGTGGGGTTAATGAGAAGAACACACATGCAATGACACTGGGTGTGGTTCATGATATGGTTTGTGAGAAGAACACACATGCAATGACACTGGTGGATCCATGTGTGGTCTGTGAGAAGAACACACATGCAATGACACTGGGTGTGGTTCATGATATGGTTTGTGAGAAGAACACACATGCAATGACTCTGGTGATATGTGGTTTGTGAAAAGAAAACACAAGCAATGACTCTAGCTGTGGTTAATGAGAAGAGCAGACATGCAATGACACCGGTGGATCCATGTGGGGTTAATGAGAAGAACGCACATGCAATGACACTGTGTGTGGTTCATGATATGGTTTGTGAGAAGAACACACATTCAATGACACTAGTGGATCCCTGTGTGGTCTGTGAGAAGAACACACATGCAATGACACTGGGTGTCGTTCATGATATGGTTTGTGAAAAGCACACACATGCAATGACACTGGTGGATCCATGTGTGGTTTGTGAGAAGAACACATATGCAATGACATTGGGTGTGGTTCATGATACGGTTTGTGAGAAGAACACGCATGCAATGACACTAGTGGATCCATGTGTGGTCTTTGGGAACAACACACATGC
The DNA here is from genome assembly GCA_023614405.1 of Avena insularis. Lineage (NCBI taxonomy): Eukaryota > Viridiplantae > Streptophyta > Magnoliopsida > Poales > Poaceae > Avena > Avena insularis. Next base: position 487,341,214 of record CM042690.1, read on the forward strand.
AATGACACTAGTGATATGTTGTCTGTGAGAAGAACACACATCCAATGACTCTAACTGTGGTTCATGAAAAGAGCAAACATGCAATGACACTGGTGGATCCATGTGTGGTTCATGGGAAGAACACACATGCAATGACACTGGGTGGATCCATGATATGGTTTGTGAGAAGAACACACATTCAATGACACTGGTGGATCCATGTGTGGTTCATGGGAAGAACACACATGCTATGACTCTGGTGATATGTGGTTTGTGAAAAGAACAGACATGCAATGACTCTAGATGTGGTTAATGACAAGAGTAGACATGCAATGACACTGGTGGATCCATGTGGTGTTAATGAGAAGAACACACGTGCAATAACACTAGGTGTGGTTCATGATATGGTTTGTGAGAAGAACACACATGCAATGACACTTGTGGATCCATGTGTGGTTCATGGGAAGAACACACATGCAATGACTCTGGTGATATGTGGGTTGTGAAAAGAACACACAAGCAATGACTCTAGCTGTGGTTAATGAGAAGACCAGACATGCAATGACACCAGTGGATCCATGTGTGGTTCATGGGAAGAACACACATGCAATGACTCTGGGTGGATCCATGATATGGTTTGTGAGAAGAACAGCCATTCAATGACACTGGTGGATCCATGTGTGGTTCATGGGAAGAACACACATGCCATGACTCTGGTGATATGTGGTTTTTGAAAAGAACAGACATGCAATGACTCTAGCTGTGGTTAATGAGAAGAGCAAACATGCAATGACATCGATGGATCCATGTGTGGTTTGTGAGAAGAACACACATGTAATGACACTAGGTGTGGTTCATGATATGGTTTGTGAGAAGAACACACATGCAACGAGACTAGTGAATCCCTGTGTGGTCTGTGAGAAGAACACACATGCAATGACACTGGGTGTGGCTCATGATATGGTTTGTGAAAAAAACACACATCCAATGACACTGGTGGATCCATGTGTGGTCTGTGAGAAGAACACACATGCAATGACACTGGGTGTGGTTCATGATATGGTTTGTGAGAAGAACACACATGCAATGACACTAGTGGATCCTTGTGTGGTCTTTGGGAAGAACACACATGCAATGACACTAGTGATATGTGGTTCGTGAGAAGAACACACATCCAATGACTCTACCTGTGGTTCACGAAAAGAGCAAACATGCAATGACACTGGTGGATCCATGTGTGGTTCATGGGAAGAACACACATGCAATGACACTGGGTGGATCCATGATATGGTTTGTGGGAAGAACACACATGCAATGACACTGGTGGATCCATGTGTGGTTCATGGGAAGAACACACGTGCAATGACTCTGGTGATATGTGGTTTGTGAAAAGAACACACAAGCAATGACTCTAGCTGTGGTTAATGAGAAGAGCAGACATGCAATGACACTGGTGGATCCATGTGGGGTTAATGAGAAGAACACACATGCAATGACACTGGGTGTGGTTCATGATATGGTTTGTGAGAAGAGCACACATGCAATGACACTGGTGGATCCATGTGTGGTCTGTGAGAAGAACAAACATGCAATGACACTTGGTGTGGTTCATGATATGGTTTGTGAGAAGAACACACATGCAATGACGCTCTACTACAATCACTTCACTTACAACTCGGTTAGTTGCGGCTATGTAGAGAAACATTGGCTCCTTTGATAGTGGAGAGGATAACACTGGTGCAGTGGATAAAATCTTTTTTAAGTGGCAAAGGCTTCATCGGCCTGTGGCATCCAAACAAACTTACCCGACTTTTTCATGAGTTGGTAGAGAGGCAATGCCTTTTCTCCCAACCGACATACAAACCGGATGAACGATGCTAGGCACCCAGTGAACTTCTGGACATCGTTAAGACACTTTGGCAGCTCCATTCTTTCAATGGCCCGGATCTTAGTTGGATTAACTTCGATACCTCGGCTGGAGACGAGAAATCCGAGTAATTTTCTAGCCGGGACACCGAAGGTACATTTTTCCAGGCTAAGCTTCATTCGGAACCTTCTCAAGTTCGCGAATGTCTGCCTGATGTCGTCAAGGAGCATTTTGCTTTCCTTGGTCTTGATAACCACATCATCCACATACACTTGTACATTTTGACCTATTTGGTCGTGCAAACATTTTTGCATACATCTTTGGTACGTTGCACCTGCATTACGTAAACCAAATGGCATGGTGCGATAGCAATAAGCCTCGTACGGGGTGATAAATGCGGTCTTTATTTGATCATCCGGATTCAGAGGTATCTGGTGGAAACCAGAATAGGCATCAATGAATGACAACAGTTCACATCCCGCGGTTGAGTCTATGACTTGATCTATCCTCGGCAGTGGAAATGGATCTTTTGGACACGCCTTGTTCAGGTTCATGTAATTGATACACATATGCCAAACCACTGCTACGTTTGGATCATCCTTCTTCTTTTCCACCAGCATCGGATTAGAGAGCCAATCCGGATACAGTACTTCCATGATAAATCCTGCTGCTAGCAACCGAGCTATCTCGTCTCCAATGACTTTTCTCCTATCCTCGGCGAAGCGGCGGAGAGGTTGCTTCACCGGCCTTGCTCCGGGTCTCACGTTCAAAGGGTACTCGGCCAACTCCCTCGGAACACCTTCCAAGGCCTGTCTAGACCAAGCAAAGATATCCCGATTCTCACGGAGGAAGTTGACGAGCTCGCTTTCCTATTTATCATTCAACCCGGCACCAATTGTTACGGTGCACTCTGGGAACATATCATCAACAGGCACTTTCTTAGTATCCTTTGCGGCTTGGAACGAAACGCTACCATGTGGGTTACTCAGCGCCGGCATATACTGCTGCGCGGACTGAGCTAATGCCGCCACCTCTTGGATTTTTCTATTCTCTTGCGCAATCACGAGTGACTCGGCTAGGTTAGACCCGGCTGAGGCACACTCAATGGAACGTCGGAAATCTCCTGCAATGGTAATCACTCCATTTGGCCTGGGCAACTTCATCTTCAGATAACTGATGTGGCAGCTTGCCATGAACTTGTTCAATGCTGGCCTTCCGAGTAACGCGTGATACACACTTTCCAAGTTCACCACCTCAAACTCTAGATTCTCAGTTCGACAATTATCTCTTGTGCCAAACAGTACGTCAACCCGGACTTTGCCTATGGGATCACAAGAAAAGCCTGGTACAATACCATGGAAAGTTGTCCTTGTAGCCTAGAGCATGTTCTCCGAGATACCCAACTTGCGCATTGTATCCGCATACATGATGTTAATGCTACTGCCATTGTCAATCAGTACCTTGGAGAATCTCACATTGATGTTAGGCCCAATTAATGTCGGGTCCAGTACTAACGCATACGAGCCAGGACTCGGCATAAGCTTGGGATGATCTTTGATGTTCCAGGTGATTTCCTGGTCCGACCAAGGCATGTACCTCGTCACCGCTGGCATTACCGCATTGACCTCCATATGTCAGCGCTGCAAGCTTTTCCTATCTGTTTCCTCAGTGGTAAATACACAGTAACTCTGATGATGCTCCCTGTACTCATTCCTCCCCTCATTTCCTGGGTACCACTGATCCGGCTGGTGCTGATTTTCCACCTGATGCACTACATCCCTTCTCTCATTGTTGTCATACCTCGGTGGAGGGGGAGGCAACATTAGCTGTTGCGTGTTCGCTCCGGAGAGCACTTGCTGCCGGGGTAACTCCTGTCGAGGTTGATCATTCCGGGGTGCCTGAGCATTCCCCGAACCACCTTGTTCTATCTTAAGCATCCACTCACATTGCCTCGTTGTGTGACCCGCTGGGTTATTTGGATTTGGCGTGTGAAACTTACACGACTGATCCAACATTGACCCATAGGTGTACCTCGGACGGTCCTTCCTATCTTGCCACTATTTCTTTTGTTCTGGCGTCCAAGTTTTCTTGCCATCGTTTCTTGGAGTCCATTGCCCTCCAGTTTTCTGGCGTTGACTGCTTCCTGTTCTGGGCTGATCTTGATTCACAGCCCCAACTTGTTGCAAACTGTACTTGTGATCCGGTCTATCCTCTCTTCTTTTTCCTTTGTAGTCATTCCTCCGGGATGATCCGGCTCCATCTCTCTGGTAATACTCATCGCTGGACTCGTTTGACACAAGCTTAGGTTGAGTCGGATCTCCCAGAGCATACGAATCAGCAATCCGGATCATCCCAGCCAATGTGGTGGGCATCTTTGTAACTTTTGCCATAGTTTGCTTGCATATCTGCATCCCTGTACAAACCATGCTATGGCCTATGATTCTATCACGCCCTCACATGAGTTTCTGACGGTACACCACCGGGTTAAAAACTCCCGATCCGTCTCATTCGGTCTTTGCTTGCACATGGCTACTGTCTGTGGCCTATTCGGCCTCTGATACGTCCTCAAGAAATTGCTGATGAACATCTCTTCAAAATCGATCCAGCAGTTAATCCTTCCGGTTGGCAAATTGTTCAGCCATACCCTTGCCGGGCCCTCCAACATCTAGGGTACGTATCGTACAACCCACCTCAAGTTGCCTGTGGCAATTTTTACAGCTGTTGCATAATTTATCAACCAATCTTCCGGCTTAGTGCTGCCGTCATACGTCTTCGTGCCTCTGGGTAACTGGAAGTTAGGTACCGGTGGCTCTTTCATGATCTGGGGTCCAAAACATGCAGGACTCGGGGGACCTTGACTTTCAATCTGCTCCGACCTATACAGTCGATCCAGTTTCAACCTGGCATTGTCCAGCATCAAATCCCTGCTTCCCAACCTCGACCCTATCAAATGATAGTCTGGCCTTAGGTATCCTGCATTTACCATTTCCGAATCTCCATCGTTGAATCGGTCTCACTCTCGTGGCGCATCTCTCTGTTGCATACCTCGGCCAGCGCTTTGCTCTTGCCTTGGCATATTCCACTACTGCGGTTGTCCTGTAGAGTTGCGCTGTCTGGCATTGCCGTTAACAGCGTTTCCTTGACCGGCATTGCCTTGGTCACGGTTACCTCGGCCAGCTTCACCCTGGCTTACACTCTGTCGATCGTCGTTTCTTTGTACCTGTTTTGCCTTTCCTTCCCTTGTTGGGTCATACGGAACAATCTACTTGTTTCTCATGGCCGAGGTTACTACCTCCTCTCTCCTTTGACCACAATGAGGGGACGATGCGGCTCCAGCGGATTTCTCTAGGTTACCCACCGCCGAATGAACGATCTTGGAGGCTCCAGCTCTTTCCGGGTTTGCCCTAAGAAGTTCCTCATTTTGCCTGTTCGCGATCCGAACCAACTCATTGACCCGATCTTGCTGTCTCTGACGGGCTTCACCCGTCAGACCCTCTAGCTCAGATGCGGCTGCGTGTGCTTCTCTGAGGTTTTTCGCTGGGTACTATACTTCGGCAGCCCCACGGACAAACAATTTTAGATTCCTCAATCCGAGTATCCCCTTCTTTGTTCATTTCACTCATGAGATTTCTTCCCTTCACTTTTACAGCATCAACTTTGTTTGCCTTTGCATAGTCACGCAACGTCATGTTCAACGACTATTGAGCCGCAGCAATCTTTTTCGCTCCCTCCAGAATTTTCTGCCTAGTTTCCTCTAGTTCGGCCTGTGCCTGAGCCGGATCTACCACCGCTGCTACCGGGTTTGCCAAGCTATCCATAGCTTCTCTCAGTATATTCCCAGGCCTCTCTAATGGAGGTCCTCTACCTTTCCTCGGTGCCTTAGGTGTTACCTCCGGATCTGGCGCCAGACCCTTGCTTGTGCCTGCACCAGGCGCTGTCATCATCACTTCAGCACGGTCCGGGGAGCGAGCGATACGCGCCACGTGAACCACGCTAAGGGGTTGTTCCCCTGCTTCAACGACGTGCCGCGGATGAACGCAAGATACGTCCACAGCAACGTAGACCTTGTGCGCACCCAACTTGACGAAGAGGCCGTTGCGCGGAAGTGGGCGCGTGCCGAAGCAACCAGCGTTGTCGCTGACAAAGCCCAGCGCTCCAAAGGGCTGAACGAGCCAGGAGACGATGCGTTCACCGGTGCCGATGAGGTTTCTCGTCCGGATCTTCACCCCTGCTAGCGCCGCTAGCCCCACGGTGGGCGCCAACTGTCGTGGTGGTGTCACGGCAGATGCCATGGATAGGCTAAAGGTGGGGACTAATACACGCTAGGGGAATCCAGGGATGAATAGTGAACTGCTTCTCCACACAGAAGTTTATATTTGCTTTGTCTCCACGGTTACAAGTGCTCCTAGAGCTGTATTGGCAAGAGGAGGAAGAAGGAGCTCTCTTACTCTCGCTCACATATCACCCTTAAAACCCTAGCCAAACTCGCCCAATCAGAACCCCCTCTACAGAAGCCCTAGCCCTCCTTATATAGGGGGGGCTAGGTCTCCATCTAGGGCATACGTGGAGGTATATTCCTAAGAATATGCCATATCCCAAAGTAGTAAGCCGACCGGGTCACTTTTCCCTCGCGTCACACATGCAGAGGCTACGTGAGCTCTGCGGCGCCCGCGTCAGCCGACATGGGTATCGTCACCCTTGTCAGCCACGCCTTGGTGGTCCTGCCCTTGTCTGCTTTGCTCAGGCAGTGCGTACCGGGGCTCCTTTTGACCAGCGAGATTTCTTCCTTCTCCTAGAAGCTAGATGCGCCCCGGATCATAGTTGATGCGGCCACACCTGTTCCTGCATACAAGTTAAACACGCATTTCTGACTTACTGTTTAAGTCGGTTGAGACTTAGTTAGGCGAACACCCCCTGGTCCGGGTTACCCCGTGATTCGGCCTGCCTTGAGGTGACCCGACCAGCATCCGCTTTGGCCTTGCCGAACCTCGGCTAACTCGGCCTTTATACCCCGGTGTGACCCTACCCGGGGGTATCCCCCAACTGTGTTCTTTTCACAATCCACACATGGATCCACTAGTGTCATTGCATGTGTGTTCTTTTTACTAACAACAACTAGAGTCATTGCACGTGTGTTCTTTTCACATACCACATATGGAACAACCAGAGTCATTGAAATGTGTGTTCTCTTCAGAGACCACACATGGACCACTAGTGTCATTGCATGTGTGTTCTTTTTACTAACAATAACCAGAGTCATTGAAATGTGTGTTCTCTTCAGAGAACACACATGGATCCACCAGTGTTATTGCATGTATCTTCTTTTTACTAACAACAACAAGAGTCATTGCATGTGTGTTCTTTTCACATACCACATATGGAACAACCAGAGTCATTGAAATGTGTGTTCTCTTCAGAGACCACACATGGATCCACCAGTGTTATTGCATGTGTGTTCTTTTTACTAATAACAACCAGAGTCATTGCATGTGTGTTCTTTTCACATACCACATATGGATCCACCAGTGTCATTTCATGTGTGGTCTTTTTACTAACAACTACTAGAGTCATTGCATGTGTCTTCTCTTCAAAGACCACACATGGATCCACCAGTGTCATTGCATGTGTTCTTTTACTAACAAGAACTGTGAGTCATTGAAATGTGTGTTCTCTTCAGATACCACACATGGATCCACCAGTGTCATTGCATGTGTGTTCTTGTTACTAAGTACAACCAGAGTCATTGCATGTGTGTTCTTTTCACATACCACATATGGATCCACCAGTGTCATTGCATGTGTGCTTTTTTACTAACAACAACCAGAGTCATTTCATGTGTGTTCTTTTCACATACCACACATGGATCCAGAAGTGTCATTGCATGTGTGTTCTTTTTACTAACAACAACTAGAGTTATTGCATGTGTGTTCTTTTCACATACCACGTATGGAACAACCAGAGTCATTGCATGTGTGCTCTTTTCACAATCCACCTATGGATCCACCAGTGTCATTGCATGTGTGTTCTTTTTACTAACAACAACTAGAGTCATTTCATGACCGTTCTTTTCACATACCACATATGGATCCACCAGAGTCATTGCACGTGTGTTCTCTTCACAATCCACCTATGGATCCACCAGTGTCATTGCATGTGTGTTTTCTTCACATACCACATATGCATCCACCAGTGTCATTACTTGTGTGTTCTTTTCACAATCCACCTATGGATCGACCAGTGTCATTGCATGTGTGTTCTTTTTACTAACAACAACTAGAGTCATTGAAATGTGTGTTATTTTCACATACCACATATGGATCCACCAGTGTCATTGCATGTGTGTTCTTTTCACAATCCACATATGGATCCACCAGTGTCATTGCATGTGTGTTCTTTTTACTAATAACAACTGGAGTCATTTCATGTGTGTTCTTTTCACATAACACATGGATTCACCGGTGTCATTGCATGTGTGCTCTTTTTACTACAACAACCAGAGTCATTGCATGTGTGATCTCTTTGGAGACCACACATAGATCCACTAGTGTTATTGCATGTGTGTTCTCTTTACTAACAACAACCAGAGTCATTGCATGTGCGATCTCTTTGGAGACCACACATGGATCCACCAGTGCCATTGCATGTGTGTTCTTTTTACTAACAACAACCAGATTCATTGCATGTGTGTTCTTTTTAGAGACCACACAAGGCTCCACCAGTGTCCTTGCATGTGTCCTCTTTTTACTAACAATTGGAGTCATTGAAATGTGTGTTCTCTTCAGAGACCACACATGGATCCACCAGTGTCATTGCATGTGTGTTCTTGTTACTAATTACAACCAGAGTCATTGCATGTGTGTTCTTTTCACATACCACATATGGATCCACCAGTGTCATTGCATGTGTGTTCTTTTCACAATCCATCTATGGATCCACCAGTGTCATTGCATGTGTGTTCTTTTTACTAACAACAACCAGTGTCATTTCATGTGTGTTCTTTAATTTTCACATAACACATATGGATCCACCAGTGTCATTGAAATGTGTGTTTTCTTCAGAAACCACACATGGATCCACCAGTGTCATTGCAGGTGTGTTCTTTTTACTAACAACAACTAGAGTCATTGCATGTGTGTTCTTTTCATATACCACATATGGCACAACCAGAGTCATTGCATGTGTGCTCTTTTCACAATCCACATATGGATCCACCAGTGTCATTGCATGTGTGTTCTTTTTACTAACAACAACTGGAGTCATTTCATGACTGTTCTTTTCAAATACCACATATGGATCCACCAGAGTCATTGCATGTGTGTTCTCTTCACAATGGACCTATGGATCCACCAGTGTCATTGCATGTGTGTTCTTTTCACATACCACATATGGATCCACAAGTGTCATTGTATGTGTGTTATCTTTAGAGACCACACATGGATCCACCAGTGTCATTTCATGTGTGTTCTTGTTACTAATTACAACCAGAGTCATTGCATGTGTGTTATTTTCACATACCACATATGGATCCACCTGTGTCATTGCATGTGTGTTCTTTTCACAATCCACCTATGGATCCACGAGTGTCATTGCATGTGTGTTCTTATTACTAACAACAACTGGAGTCATTTCATGACTATTCTTTTCACATACCACATATGGATCCACTGGTGTCATTGAAATGTGTGTTCTCTTCAGAGACCACACATGGATCCACCAGTGTTATCGCATGTGTTTTCTTTTTACTAACAACAACCAGAGTCATTTCATGTGTGTTCTTTTCACATACCACATATGGAACTACCAGAGTCATTGAAATGTGTGTTCTCTTCAGAGACCACACATGGATCCACCAGTGTTATTGCATGTGTGTTCTTTTTACTAACAACAACCAGAGTCATTGCATGTGTGTTCTTTTCACATACCACATATGGATCCACCAGTGTCATTTCATGTGTGGTCTTTTTACTAACAACAACTAGAGTCATTGCATGTGTCTTCTCTTCAAAGACCACACATGGATCCACCAGTGTCATTGCATGTGTGTTCTTTTTACTAACAGCAACCAGAGTCATTGAAATGTGTGTTCTCTTCAGATACCACACATGGATCCACCAGTGTCATTGCATGTGTCTTCTTGTTACTAAGTACAACCAGAGTCATTGCATGTGTGTTCTTTTCACATACCACATATGGATCCACCAGTGTCATTGCATGTGTGCTTTTTTACTAACAACAACCAGAGTCATTCATGTGTGTTCTTTTCACATACCACACATGGATCCAGAAGTGTCATTGCATGTGTGTTCTTTTTACTAACAACAACTGGAGTTATTGCATGTGTGTTCTTTTCACATACCACGTATGGGACAACCAGAGTCATTGCATGTGTGCTCTTTTCACAATCCACCTATGGATCCACCAGTGTCATTGCATGTGTGTTCTTTTTACTAACAACAACTAGAGTCATTTCATGACCGTTCTTTTCACATACCACATATGGATCCACTAGAGTCATTGCATGTGTGTTCTCTTCACAATCCACCTATGGATCCACCAGTGTCATTGCATGTGTGTTTTCTTCACATACCACATATGCATCCACCAGTGTCATTACATGTGTGTTCTTTTCACAATCCACCTATGGATCGACCAGTGTCATTGCATGTGTGTTCTTTTTACTAACAACAACTAGAGTCATTGAAATGTGTGTTATTTTCACATACCACATATGGATCCACCAGTGTCATTGCATGTGTGTTCTTTTCACAATCCACATATGGATCCACCAGTGTCATTGCATGTGTGTTCTTTTTACTAACAACAACTGGAGTCATTTCATGTGTGTTCTTTTCACATACCACATATGGATTCACCGGTGTCATTGCATGTGTGCTCTTTTTACTACAACAACCAGAGTCATTGCATGTGTGATCTCTTTGGAGACCACACATAGATCCACTAGTGTCATTGCATGTGTGTTCTCTTTACTAACAACAACCAGAGTCATTGCATGTGCGATCTTTTGGAGACCACACATGGATCCACCAGTGCCATTGCATGTGTGTTCTTTTTACTAACAACAACCAGATTCATTGCATGTGTGTTCTTTTTAGAGACCACACAAGGCTCCACCAGTGTCCTTGCATGTGTCCTCTTTTTACTAACAACTGGAGTCATTGAAATGTGTGTTCTCTTTAGAGACCACACATGGATCCACCAGTGTCATTGCATGTGTGTTCTTGTTACTAATTACAACCAGAGTCATTGCATGTGTGTTCTTTTCACATACCACATATGGATCCACTAGTGTCATTGCATGTGTGTTCTTTTCACAATCCATCTATGGATCCACCAGTGTCATTGCATGTGTGTTCTTTTAACTAACAACAACCAGTGTCATTTCATGTGTGTTCTTTAATTTTCACATAACACATATGGATCCACCAGTATCATTGAAATGTGTGTTTTCTTCAGAAACCACACATGGATCCACCAGTGTCATTGCAGGTGTGTTCTTTTTACTAACAACAACTAGAGTCATTGCATGTGTGTTCTTTTCATATACCACATACGGCACAACCAGAGTCATTGCATGTGTGCTCTTTTCACAATCCACATATGGATCCACCAGTGTCATTGCATGTGTGTTCTTTTTACTAACAACAACTGGAGTCATTTCATGACTGTTCTTTTCAAATACCACATATGGATCCACCAGAGTCATTGCATGTGTGTTCTCTTCACAATGGACCTATGGATCCACCAGTGTCATTGCATGTGTGTTCTTTTCACATACCACATATGGATCCACCTGTGTCATTGCATGTGTGTTCTTTTCACAATCCACCTATGGATCCACGAGTGTCATTGCATGTGTGTTCTTATTACTAACAACAACTGGAGTCATTTCATGACTATTCTTTTCACATCCCACATATGGATCCACTGGTGTCATTGAAATGTGTGTTCTCTTCAGAGACCACACATGGATCCACCAGTGTTATCGCATGTGTTTTCTTTTTACTAACAACAACCAGAGTCATTTCATGTGTGTTCTTTTCACATACCACATATGGAACTACCAGAGTCATTGAAATGTGTGTTCTCTTCAGAGACCACACATGGATCCACCAGTGTTATTGCATGTGTGTTCTTTTTACTAACAACAACCAGAGTCATTGCATGTGTGTTCTTTTCACATACCACATATGGATCCACCAGTGTCATTTCATGTGTGGTCTTTTTAGTAACAACAACTAGAGTCATTGCATGTGTCTTCTCTTCAAAGACCACACATGGATCCACCAGTGTCATTGCATGTGTGTTCTTTTTACTAACATCAACCAGAGTCATTGAAATGTGTGTTCTCTTCAGATACCACACATGGATCCACCAGTGTCATTGCATGTGTCTTCTTGTTACTAAGTACAACCAGAGTCATTGCATGTGTGTTCTTTTCACATACCACATATGGATCCACCAGTGTTATTGCATGTGTGCTTTTTTACTAACAACAACCAGAGTCATTTATGTGTGTTCTTTTCACATACCACACATGGATCCATAAGTGTCATTGCATGTGTGTTCTTTTTACTAACAACAACTAGAGTTATTGCATGTGTGTTCTTTTCACATACCACGTATGGAACAACCAGAGTCATTGCATGTGTGCTCTTTTCACAATCCACCTATGGATCCACCAGTGTCATTGCATGTGTGTTCTTTTTACTAACAACAACTAGAGTCATTTCATGACTGTTCTTTTCACATACCACATATGGATCCACCAGAGTCATTGCATGTGTGTTCTCTTCACAATCCACCTATGGATCCACCAGTGTCATTGCATGTGTGTTTTCTTCACATACCACATATGGATCCACCAGTGTCATTACATGTGTGTTCTTTTCACAATCCACCTATGGATCCACCAGTGTCATTGCATGTGTGTTCTTTTTACTAACAACAACTAGAGTCATTGAAATGTGTGTTATTTTCACATACCACATATGGATCCACCAGTGTCATTGCATGTGTGTTCTTTTCACAATCCACATATGGATCCACCAGTGTCATTGCATGTGTGTTCTTTTTACTAACAACAACTGGAGTCATTTCATGTGTGTTCTTTTCACATGCCACATATGGATTCACCGGTGTCATTGCATGTGTGCTCTTTTTACTACAACAACCAGAGTCATTGCATGTGTGATCTCTTTGGAGACCACACATAGATCCACTAGTGTCATTGCATGTGTGTTCTCTTTACTAACAACAACCAGAGTCATTGCATGTGTGATCTCTTTGGAGACCACACATGGATCCACCAGTGCCATTGCATGTGTGTTCTTTTTACTAACAACAACCAGATTCATTGCATGTTTGTTCTTTTTAGAGACCACACAAGGCTCCACCAGTGTCCTTGCATGTGTGCTCTTTTTACTAACAACTGGAGTCATTGAAATGTGTGTTCTCTTCAGAGACCACACATGGATCCACCAGTGTCATTGCATGTGTGTTCTTGTTACTAATTACAACCAGAGTCATTGCATGTGTGTTCTTTTCACATACCACATATGGATCCACCAGTGTCATTGCATGTGTGTTCTTTTCACAATCCATCTATGGATCCACCAGTGTCATTGCATGTGTGTTCTTTTTACTAACAACAACCAGTGTCATTTCATGTGTGTTCTTTAATTTTCACATAACACATATGGATCCACCAGTGTCATTGAAATGTGTGTTTTCTTCAGAAACCACACATGGATCCACCAGTGTCATTGCAGGTGTGTTCTTTTTACTAACAACAACTAGAGTCATTGCATGTGTGTTCTTTTCATATACCACATATGGCACAACCAGAGTCATTGCATGTGTGCTCTTTTCACAATCCACATATGGATCCACCAGTGTCATTGCATGTGTGTTCTTTTTACTAACAACAACTGGAGTCATTTCATGACTGTTCTTTTCAAATACCACATATGGATCCACCAGAGTCATTGCATGTGTGTTCTCTTCATAATCGACCTATGGATCCACCAGTGTCATTGCATGTGTGTTCTTTTCACATACCACATATGGATCCACAAGTGTCATTGCATGTGTGTTATCTTTAGAGACCACACATGGATCCACCAGTGTCATTTCATGTGTGTTCTTGTTACTAATTACAACCAGAGTCACTGCATGTGTGTTCTTTTCACATACCACATATGGATCCACCTGTGTCATTGCATGTGTGTTCTTTTCACAATCCACCTATGGATCCACGAGTGTCATTGCATGTGTGTTCTTATTACTAACAACAACAGGAGTCATTTCATGACTATTCTTTTCACATACCACATATGGATCCACTGGTGTCATTGAAATGTGTGTTCTCTTCAGAGACCACACATGGATCCACCAGTGTTATCGCATGTGTGTTCTTTTTACTAACAACAACCAGAGTCATTTCATGTGTGTTCTTTTCACATACCACATATGGAACTACCAGAGTCATTGAAATGTGTGTTCTCTTTAGAGACCACACATGGATCCACCAGTGTTATTGCATGTGTATTCTTTTTACTAACAACAACCAGAGTCATTGCATGTGTGTTCTTTTCACATACCACATATGGATCCACCAGTGTCATTTCATGTGTGGTCTTTTTACTAACAACAACTAGAGTCATTGCATGTGTCTTATCTTCAAAGACCACACATGGATCCACCAGTGTCATTGCATGTGTGTTCTTTTTACTAACAGCAACCAGAGTCATTGAAATGTGTGTTCTCTTCAGATACCACACATGGATCCACCAGTGTCATTGCATGTGTCTTCTTGTTACTAAGTACAACCAGAGTCATTGCATGTGTGTTCTTTTCACATACCACATATGGAACTACCAGAGTCATTGAAATGTGTGTTCTCTTCAGAGAGCACACATGGATCCACCAGTGTTATTGCATGTGTGTTCTTTTTACTAACAACAACCAGAGTCATTGCATGTGTGTTCTTTTCACATACCACATATGGATCCACCAGTGTCATTTCATGTGTGGTCTTTTTACTAACAACAACTAGAGTCATTGCATGTGTCTTCTCTTCAAAGACCACACATGGATCCACCAGTATCATTGCATGTGTGTTCTTTTTACTAACAGCAACCAGAGTCATTGAAATGTGTGTTCTCTTCAGATACCACACATGGATCCACCAGTGTCATTGCATGTGTCTTCTTGTTACTAAGTACAACCAGAGTCATTGCATGTGTGTTCTTTTCACATACCACATATGGACCCACCAGTGTCATTGCATGTGTGCTTTTTTACTAACAACAACCAGAGTCATTTCATGTGTGTTCTTTTCACATACCACACATGGATCCACCAGTGTCATTGCATGTGTGTTCTTTTTACTAACAACAACTGGAGTCATTGCATGTGTGTTCTTTTCACATACCACATATGGAGCAACCAGAGTCATTGCATGTGTGCTCTTTTCACAATCCACCTATGGATCCACTAGTGTCATTGCATGTGTGTTATTTTTACTAACAACAACTAGAGTCATTTCATGACTATTCTTTTCACATACCACATATGGATCCACCAGATTCATTGCATGTGTGTTCTCTTCACAATCCACCTATGGATCCACCAGTGTCATTGCATGTTTTTTTTCACATACCACATATGGATCCACCAGTGTCATTACATGTGTGTTCTTTTCACAATCCACCTATGGATCCACCAGTGCCATTGCATGTGTGTTCTTTTTACTAACAACAACCAGATTCATTGCATGTGTGTTCTTTTTAGAGACCACACAAGGCTCCACCAGTGTCCTTGCATGTGTCCTCTATTTACTAACAACTGGAGTCATTGAAATGTGTGTTCTCTTTAGAGACCACACATGGATCCACCAGTGTCATTACATGTGTGTTCTTATTACTAATTACAACCAGAGTCATTGCATGTGTGTTGTTTTCACATACCACATATGGATCCACCAGTGTCATTGCATGTGTGTTCTTTTCACAATCCACCTATGGATCCACCAGTGTCATTGCATGTGTGTTCTTTTTACTAACAACAACCAGTGTCATTTCATGTGTGTTCTTTAATTTGCACATAACAAATATGGATCCACCAGTGTCATTGAAATGTGTGTTTTCTTCAGAAACCACACATGGATCCACCAGTGTCATTGCAGGTGTGTTCTTTTTACTAACAACAACTAGAGTCATTGCATGTGTGTTCTTTTCATATACCACATATGGCACAACCAGAGTCATTGCATGTGTGCTCTTTTCACAATCCACATATGGATCCACCAGTGTCATTGCATGTGTGTTCTTTTTACTAACAACAACTGGAGTCATTTCATGACTGTTCTTTTCAAATACCACATATGGATCCACCAGAGTCATTGCATGTGTGTTCTCTTCACAATCGACCTATGGATCCACCAGTGTCATTGCATGTGTGTTCTTTTCACATACCACATATGGATCCACAAGTGTCATTGTATGTGTGTTATCTTTAGAGACCACACATGGATCCACCAGTGTCATTTCATGTGTGTTCTTGTTACTAATTACAACCAGAGTCATTGCATGTGTGTTCTTTTCACATACCACATATGGATCCACCTGTGTCATTGCATGTGTGTTCTTTTCACAATCCACCTATGGATCCACGAGTGTCATTGCATGTGTGTTCTTATTACTAACAACAACTGGAGTCATTTCATGACGATTCTTTTCACATACCACATATGGATCCACAGGTGTCATTGAAATATGTGTTCTCTTCAGAGACCACACATGGATCCACCAGTGTTATCGCATGTGTTTTCTTTTTACTAACAACAACCAGAGTCATTTCATGTGTGTTCTTTTCACATACCACATATGGAACTACCAGAGTCATTGAAATGTGTGTTCTTCAGAGACCACACATGGATCCTGATGTTATTGCATGTGTGTTCTTTTTACTAACAACAACCAGAGTCATTGCATGTGTGTTCTTTTCACATACCACATATGGATCCACCAGTGTAATTTCATGTGTGGTCTTTTTACTAACAACAACTAGAGTCATTGCATGTGTCTTCTCTTCAAAGACCACACATGGATCCACCAGTGTCATTGCATGTGTGTTCTTTTTACTAACATCAACCAGAGTCATTGAAATGTGTGTTCTCTTCAGATACCACACATGGATCCACCAGTGTCATTGCATGTGTCTTCTTGTTACTAAGTACAACCAGAGTCATTGCATGTGTGTTCTTTTCACATACCACATATGGATCCACCAGTGTCATTGCATGTGTGCTTTTTTACTAACAACCAGAGTCATTCATGTGTGTTCTTTTCACATACCACACATGGATCCAGAAGTGTCATTGCATGTGTGTTCTTTTACTAACAACAACCAGTTATTGCATGTGTGTTCTTTTCACATACCACGTATGGGACAACCAGAGTCATTGCATGTGTGCTCTTTTCACAATCCACCTATGGGTCCACCAGTGTCATTGCATGTGTGTTCTTTTTACTAACAACAACTAGAGTCATTTCATGACCGTTCTTTTCACATACCACATATGGATCCACTAGAGTCATTGCATGTGTGATCTCTTCACAATCCACCTATGGATCCACCAGTGTCATTGCATGTGTGTTTTCTTCACATACCACATATGCATCCACCAGTGTCATTACATGTGTGTTCTTTTCACAATCCACCTATGGATCGACCAGTGTCATTGCATGTGTGTTCTTTTTACTAACAACAACTAGAGTCATTGAAATGTGTGTTATTTTCACATACCACATATGGACCCACCAGTGTCATTGCATGTGTGTTCTTTTCACAATCCACATATGGATCCACCAGTGTCATTGCATGTGTGTTCTTTTTACTAACAACAACTGGAGTCATTTCATGTGTGTTCTTTTCACATACCACATATGGATTCACCGGTGTCATTGCATGTGTGCTCTTTTTACTACAACAACCAGAGTCATTGCATGTGTGATCTCTTTGGAGACCACACATAGATCCACTAGTGTTATTGCATGTGTGTTCTCTTTACTAACAACAACCAGAGTCATTGCATGTGCGATCTCTTTGGAGACCATACATGGATCCACCAGTGCCATTGCATGTGTGTTCTTTTTACTAACAACAACCAGATTCATTGCATGTGTGTTCTTTTTAGAGACCACACAAGGCTCCACCAGTGTCCTTGCATGTGTCCTCTTTTTACTAACAACTGGAGTCATTGAAATGTGTGTTCTCTTCAGAGACCACACATGGATCCACCAGTGTCATTGCATGTGTGTTCTTGTTACTAATTACAACCAGAGTCATTGCATGTGTGTTCTTTTCACATACCACATATGGATCCACCAGTGTCATTGCATGTGTGTTCTTTTCACAATCCATCTATGGATCCACCAGTGTCATTGCATGTGTGTTCTTTTTACTAACAACAACCAGTGTCATTTCATGTGTGTTCTTTAATTTTCACATAACACATATGGATCCACCAGTGTCATTGAAATGTGTGTTTTCTTCAGAAACCACACATGGATCCACCAGTGTCATTGCAGGTGTGTTCTTTTTACTAACAACAACTAGAGTCATTGCATTTGTGTTCTTTTCATATACCACATATGGCACAACCAGAGTCATTGCATGTGTGCTCTTTTCACAATCCACATATGGATCCACCAGTGTCATTGCATGTGTGTTCTTTTTACTAACAACAACTGGAGTCATTTCATGACTGTTCTTTTCAAATACCACATATGGATCCACCAGAGTCATTGCATGTGTGTTCTCTTCACAATGGACCTATGGATCCACCAGTGTCATTGCATGTGTGTTCTTTTCACATACCACATATGGATCCACAAGTGTCATTGTATGTGTGTTATCTTTAGAGACCAAACATGGATCCACCAGTGTCATTTCATGTGTGTTCTTGTTACTAATTACAACCAGAGTCATTGCATGTGTGTTCTTTTCACATACCACATATGGATCCACCTGTGTCATTGCATGTGTGTTCTTTTCACAATCCACCTATGGATCCACGAGTGTCATTGCATGTGTGTTCTTATTACTAACAACAACTGGAGTCATTTCATGACTATTCTTTTCACATACCACATATGGATCCACTGGTGTCATTGAAATGTGTGTTCTCTTCAGAGACCACACATGGATCCACCAGTGTTATCGCATGTGTTTTCTTTTTACTAACAACAACCAGAGTCATTTCATGTGTGTTCTTTTCACATACCACATATGGAACTACCAGAGTCATTGAAATGTGTGTTCTCTTCAGAGAGCACACATGGATCCACCAGTGTTATTGCATGTGTGTTCTTTTTACTAACAACAACCAGAGTCATTGCATGTGTGTTCTTTTCACATACCACATATGGATCCACCAGTGTCATTTCATGTGTGGTCTTTTTACTAACAACAACTAGAGTCATTGCATGTGTCTTCTCTTCAAAGACCACACATGGATCCACCAGTGTCATTGCATGTGTGTTCTTTTTACTAACATCAACCAGAGTCATTGAAATGTGTGTTCTCTTCAGATACCACACATGGATCCACCAGTGTCATTGCATGTGTCTTCTTGTTACTAAGTACAACCAGAGTCATTGCATGTGTGTTCTTTTCACATACCACATATGGATCCACCAGTGTCATTGCATGTATGCTTTTTTACTAACAACAACCAGAGTCATTTATGTGTGTTCTTTTCACATACCACACATGGATCGATAAGTGTCATTGCATGTGTGTTCTTTTTACTAACAACAACTGGAGTTATTGCATGTGTGTTCTTTTCACATACCACGTATGGAACAACCAGAGTCATTGCATGTGTGCTCTTTTCACAATCCACCTATGGATCCACCAGTGTCATTGCATGTGTGTTCTTTTTACTAACAACAACTGGAGTCATTTCATGACTGTTCTTTTCACATACCACATATGGATCCACCAGAGTCATTGCATGTGTGTTCTCTTCACAATCCACCTATGGATCCACCAGTGTCATTGCATGTGTGTTTTCTTCACATACCACATATGGATCCACCAGTGTCATTACATGTGTGTTCTTTTCACAATCCACCTATGGATCCACCAGTGTCATTGCATGTGTGTTCTTTTTACTAACAACAACTAGAGTCATTGAAATGTGTGTTATTTTCACATACCACATATGGATCCACTAGTGTCATTGCATGTGTGTTCTTTTCACAATCCACATATGGATCCACCAGTGTCATTGCATGTGTGTTCTTTTTACTAACAACAACTGGAGTCATTTCATGTGTGTTCTTTTCACATGCCACATATGGATTCACCGGTGTCATTGCATGTGTGCTCTTTTTACTACAACAACCAGAGTCATTGCATGTGTGATCTCTTTGGAGACCACACATAGATCCACTAGTGTCATTGCATGTGTGTTCTCTTTACTAACAACAACCAGAGTCATTGCATGTGTGATCTCTTTGGAGACCACACATGGATCCACCAGTGCCATTGCATGTGTGTTCTTTTTACTAACAACAACCAGATTCATTGCATGTGTGTTCTTTTTAGAGACCACACAAGGCTCCACCAGTGTCCTTGCATGTGTGCTCTTTTTACTAACAACTGGAGTCATTGAAATGTGTGTTCTCTTCAGAGACCACACATGGATCCACCAGTGTCATTGCATGTGTGTTCTTGTTACTAATTACAACCAGAGTCATTGCATGTGTGTTCTTTTCACATACCACATATGGATCCACCAGTGTCATTGCATGTGTGTTCTTTTCACAATCCATCTATGGATCCACCAGTGTCATTGCATGTGTGTTCTTTTTACTAACAACAACCAGTGTCATTTCATGTGTGTTCTTTAATTTTCACATAACACATATGGATCCACCAGTGTCATTGAAATGTGTGTTTTCTTCAGAAACCACACATGGATCCACCAGTGTCATTGCAGGTGTGTTCTTTTTACTAACAACAACTAGAGTCATTGCATGTGTGTTCTTTTCATATACCACATATGGAACAACCAGAGTCATTGCATGTGTGCTCTTTTCACAATCCACATATGGATCCACCAGTGTCATTGCATGTGTGTTCTCTTTACTAACAACAACTGGAGTCATTTCATGACTGTTCTTTTCACATACCACATATGGATCCACCAGAGTCATTGCATGTGTGTTCTCTTCACAATGGACCTATGGATCCACCAGTGTCATTGCATGTGTGTTCTTTTCACATACCACATATGGATCCACAAGTGTCATTGCATGTGTGTTATCTTTAGAGACCACACATGGATCCACCAGTGTCATTTCATGTGTGTTCTTGTTACTAATTACAACCAGAGTCATTGCATGTGTGTTCTTTTCATATACCACATATGGATCCACCTGTGTCATTGCATGTGTGTTCTTTTCACAATCCACCTATGGATCCACGAGTGTCATTGCATGTGTGTTCTTATTACTAACAACAACAGGAGTCATTTCATGACTATTCTTTTCACATACCACATATGGATCCACTGGTGTCATTGAAATGTGTGTTCTCTTCAGAGACCACACATGGATCCACCAGTGTTATCGCATGTGTGTTCTTTTTACTAACAACAACCAGAGTCATTTCATGTGTGTTCTTTTCACATACCACATATGGAACTACCAGAGTCATTGAAATGTGTGTTCTCTTCAGAGAGCACACATGGATCCACCAGTGTTATTGCATGTGTGTTCTTTTTACTAACAACAACCAGAGTCATTGCATGTGTGTTCTTTTCACATACCACATATGGATCCACCGGTGTCATTTCATGTGTGGTCTTTTTACTAACAACAACTAGAGTCATTGCATGTGTCTTATCTTCAAAGACCACACATGGATCCACCAGTGTCATTGCATGTGTGTTCTTTTTACTAACAGCAACCAGAGTCATTGAAATGTGTGTTCTCTTCAGATACCACACATGGATCCACCAGTGTCATTGCATGTGTCTTCTTGTTACTAAGTACAACCAGAGTCATTGCATGTGTGTTCTTTTCACATACCACATATGGAACTACCAGAGTCATTGAAATGTGTGTTCTCTTTAGAGAGCACACATGGATCCACCAGTGTTATTGCATGTGTGTTCTTTTTACTAACAACAACCAGAGTCATTGCATGTGTGTTCTTTTCACATACAACATATGGATCCACCAGTGTCATTTCATGTGTGGTCTTTTTACTAACAACAACTAGAGTCATTGCATGTGTCTTATCTTCAAAGACCACACATGGATCCACCAGTATCATTGCATGTGTGTTCTTTTTACTAACAGCAACCAGAGTCATTGAAATGTGTGTTCTCTTCAGATACCACACATGGATCCACCAGTGTCATTGCATGTGTCTTCTTGTTACTAAGTACAACCAGAGTCATTGCATGTGTGTTCTTTTCACATACCACATATGGACCCACCAGTGTCATTGCATGTGTGCTTTTTTACTAACAACAACCAGAGTCATTTCATGTGTGTTCTTTTCACATACCACACATGGATCCACCAGTGTCATTGCATGTGTGTTCTTTTTACTAACAACAACTGGAGTCATTGCATGTGTGTTCTTTTCACATACCACATATGGAGCAACCAGAGTCATTGCATGTGTGCTCTTTTCACAATCCACCTATGGATCCACTAGTGTCATTGCATGTGTGTTATTTTTACTAACAACAACTAGAGTCATTTCATGACTATTCTTTTCACATACCACATATGGATCCACCAGATTCATTGCATGTGTGTTCTCTTCACAATCCACCTATGGATCCACCAGTGTCATTGCATGTGTTTTTTTTTCACATACCACATATGGATCCACCAGTGTCATTACATGTGTGTTCTTTTCACAATCCACCTATGGATCCACCAGTGTCATTGCATGTGTGTTCTTTTTACTAACAACAACTAGAGTAATTGAAATGTGTGTTATTTTCACATACCACATATGGATCCACCAGTGTCATTGCATGTTTGTTATTTTCACAATCCACATATGGATCCACCAGTGTCATTGAATGTGTGTTCTTTTTACTAGCAACAACTGGAGTCATTTCATGTGTGTTCTTTTCACATACCACATATGGATCCACCGGTGTCATTGCATGTGTGCTCTTTTTACTACAACAACCAGAGTCATTGCATGTGTGTTCTCTTTGGAGACCACACATAGATCCACTAGTGTCATTGCATGTCTGTTCTCTTCAGAGAGCACACATGGATCCACTTGTGCCATTGCATGTGTGTTCCTTTTACTAACAACAACCAGATTCATTGCATGTGTGTTCTTATTAGAGACCACACATGGATCCACCAATGTCATTGCATGTGTGCTCTTTTTACTAACAACTGGAGTCATTGAAATGTGTGTTCTCTTCAGAGACCACACATGGATCCACCAGTGTCATTGCATGTGTGTTCTTGTTACTAATTACAACCAGAGTCATTGCATGTGTGTTCTTTTCACATACCACATATGGATCCACCAGTGTCATTGCATGTGTGTTCTTTTCACAATCCAGCTATGGATCCACCAGTATCATTGCATGTGTGTTCTTTTTACTAACAACAACCAGTGTCATTTCATGTGTGTTCTTTAATTTTCACATAACACATATGGATCCACCAGCGTCATTGAAATGTGTGTTCTTTTTACTAACAACAACTAGAGTCATTGCATGTGTGTTCCTTTCATATACCACATATGGAACAACCAGAGTCATTGCATGTGTGCTCTTTTCACAATCCACCTATGGATCCACCAGTGTCATTGCACGTGTATTCTTTTTACTAACAATAACTGGAGTCATTTCATGACTGTTCTTTTCAAATAACACATATGGATCCACCAGAGTCATTGCATGTGTGTTCTCTTCACAATCGACCTATGGATCCACCAGTGTCATTGCATGTGTGTTCTTTTCACATACCACATATGGATCCACAAGTGTCATTGCATGTGTGTTATCTTTAGAGACCACACATGGATCCACCAGTGTCATTTCATGTGTGTTCTTGTTACTAATTACAACTAGAGTCATTGCATGTGTGTTCTTTTCACATACCACAAATGGATCCACCTATGTCATTGCATGTGTGTTCTTTTCACAATCCACCTATGGATCCACGAGTGTCATTGCATGTGTGTTCTTATTACTAACAACAACTGGAGTCATTTCATGACTATTCTTTTCACATACCACATATGGATCCACTGGTGTCATTGAAATGTGTGTTCTCTTCAGAGACCACACATGGATCCACCAGTGTTATCGCATGTGTGTTCTTTTTACTAACAACAACTAGAGTCATTTCATGTGTGTTCTTTTCACATACCACATATGGAACTACCAGAGTCATTGAAATGTGTGTTCTCTTCAGAGACCACACATGGATCCACCAGTGTTATTGCATGTGTGTTCTTTTTACTAACAATAACCAGAGTCATTGCATGTGTGTTCTTTTCACATACCACATATGGATCCACCAGTGTCATTTCATGTGTGGTCTTTTTACTAACAACAACTAGAGTCATTGCATGAGTCTTCTCTTCAAAGACCACACATGGATCCACCAGTGTCATTGCATGTGTGTTCTTTTTACTAACAGCAACCAGAGTCATTGAAATGTGTGTTCTCTTCAGATACCACACATGGATCCACCAGTGTCATTGCATGTGTCTTCTTGTTACTAAGTACAACCAGAGTCATTGCATGTGTGTTCTTTTCACATACCACATATGGACCCACCAGTGTCATTGCATGTGTGCTTTTTTACTAACAACAACCAGAGTCATTTCATGTGTGTTCTTTTCACATACCACACATGGATCCACCAGTGGCATTGCATGTGTGTTCTTTTTACTAACAACAACTGGAGTCATTGCATGTGTGTTCTTTTCACATACCACATATGGAGCAACCAGAGTCATTGCATGTGTGCTCTTTTCACAATCCACCTATGGATCCACTAGTGTCATTGCATGTGTGTTATTTTTACTAACAACAACTAGAGTCATTTCATGACTATTCTTTTCAGATACCACATATGGATCCACCAGATTCATTGCATGTGTGTTCTCTTCACAATCCACCTATGGATCCACCAGTGTCATTGCATGTGTTTTTTTTCACATACCACATATGGATCCACCAGTGTCATTACATGTGTGTTCTTTTCACAATCCACCTATGGATCCACCAGTGTCATTGCATGTGTGTTCTTTTTACTAACAACAACTAGAGTCATTGAAATGTGTGTTATTTTCACATACCACATATGGATCCACCAGTGTCATTGCATGTGTGTTCTTTTCACAATCCACATATGGATCCACCAGTGTCATTGCATGTGTGTTCTTTTTACTAACAACAACCAGTGTCATTTCATGTGTGTTCTTTTCACATACCACATATGGATCCACCGGTGTCATTGCATGTGTGCTCTTTTTACTACAACAACCAGAGTCATTGCATGTGTGTTCTCTTTGGAGACCACACATAGATCCACTAGTGTCATTGCATGTCTGTTCTCTTCAGAGACCACACATGGATCCACTTGTGCCATTGCATGTGTGTTCCTTTTACTAACAACAACCAGATTCATTGCATGTGTGTTCTTATTAGAGACCACACATGGATCCACCAATGTCATTGCATGTGTGCTCTTTTTACTAACAACTGGAGTCATTGAAATGTGTGTTCTCTTCAGAGACCACACATGGATCCACCAGTGTCATTGCATGTGTGTTCTTGTTACTAATTACAACCAGAGTCATTGCATGTGTGTTCTTTTCACATACCACATATGGATCCACCAGTGTCATTGCATGTGTGTTCTTTTCACAATCCACCTATGGATCCACCAGTATCATTGCATGTGTGTTCTTTTTACTAACAACAACCAGTGTCATTTCATGTGTGTTCTTTAATTTTGACATAACACATATGGATCCACCAGCGTCATTGAAATGTGTGTTCTTTTTACTAACAACAACTAGAGTCATTGCATGTGTGTTCTTTTCATATACCACATATGGAACAACCAGAGTCATTGCATGTGTGCTCTTTTCACAATCCACCTATGGATCCACCAGTGTCATTGCAGGTGTATTCTTTTTACTAACAACAACTGGAGTCATTTCATGACTGTTCTTTTCACATACGACATATGGATCCACCAGAGTCATTGCATGTGTGTTCTCTTCACGATCGACCTATCGATCCACCAGTGTCATTGCATGTGTGTTGTTTTCACATACCACATATGGATCCACAAGTGTCGTTGCATGTGTCTTCTCTTTAGAGACCACACATGGATCCACCAGTGTCATTGCATGTGTGTTATTGTTAATAATTACAACCAGAGTCATTGCATGTGTGTTCTTTTCACATACCACATATGGATCCACCTGTGTCATTGCATGTGTGTTCTTTTCACAATCCACCTATGGATCCACGAGTGTCATTGCATGTGTGTTCTTATTATTAACAACAACTAGAGTCATTTCACGACTATTCTTTTCACATACCACATATGGATCCACTGGTGTCATTGAAATGTGTGTTCTCTTCAGAGACCACACATCGATCCACCAGTGTCGTTGCATGTCTGTTCTCTTCACAATCCACACATGGATCCACCAGTGTCATTGCATGTGTGTTCTTATTACTAAAAACAACCAGATCCATTGCATGTGTGTTCTTTTCACATACCACATATGGATCCACCAGTGTCATTGCATGTGTGCTCTTTTTACTAACAACAACTGAAGTCATTTCATGTGTGTTCTTTTCACATACCACATATGGAACAACCAGAGTCATTGCATGTGTGCTCTTTTCACAATCCACCTATGGATCCACCAGTTATTGGGGATATACTTTCCGGGTATCCTCATAGTTCCTCACTGACCAGGGTGGCCCACTTCGGGTTAGAGATTTGCTTCACGGGTGGCCCAGTCAGGGAGAAAGACGGAGTCCAATCCGGCTACAAGAAGGCCTAGAAGACTTACCGACTTAGGCCCATAATGTTACTTGTAGTTCAAGATGTACTCTGTAACCGACTCTTAGTCGTAGCCGGATAGATCTCTCCTGTAAACCCTAGGCCGGATATCTATATAAGCCGTCCTAGGGAGAGACTTTAGGGCAACACCTGAATAGTCTACAATCTCAACTCGCACAGGCGAAACCCTTGTAACCCATATTCCGGCTATGCCGTATTACTGGATTGCTAGCAGGAGTAGAGTCCATCCAAAGCCAGCGGATTCGAACCTGGGTAAACTTGTGTACTCACCGTCCCGGAATACCGTACGTCTCACACCCCTCTCTTCTGCACGCCCCGAGGACCCCCTCATGGCGTACTTGTCATCAATCTGATGACAGGAGGTGCCCACCGTGGGGCAAGTGAGCTTCGGATCTGCGTTCCGAGCGGAATCTGCAAGAATCGGAATCGGCAAGACTATCACCATCGGTCGCATACTCTACGCCAGTGATGTCCCTCTCATCGTTCTCGACGAGACTTGGATTCCGGCTAAGGAGGCCATGACTGCCTACACAATCATGTCCTTTAGCGATATCAATGTTTACAGCGGTTTCGCTGAACCTGCCCAACCCACCCCAGTGGTGATGATAGAGGCAGAAGAATCTTCTGGGTCCCCTTTGTCCGCGGAGGCGTCAGAGTTCCGGATCTCAGAAAACCCTAATCCCACCCAGCCCGCATCAGTTGCGAAGATAGTGGAGAAATCCGAGCCTGAAGAAGACCTAGCGATCAAAGTCGAATCTGGAGTGGATCTCCCTGGAGGAGCCAGATCCTAGATCGACCCACCCGTGAAAGTCGAAATCCGGGAGGAACATATCAGTGACACTGATTCCGGCTCTGATGATGCCAGGATAGACAGACCTTTTCTAAGGTACACATTACGACGTATGATACTGCAAGGCGAATGCACAGATGCAATTCTCGAGACCATCAAAAGTTTCGACATGGCTGATCGCGAAAGCCGCAGGTACCTCAGGAAGCACGCGTCGCACTTCGTTGGGTACGTGGGATCTGGATCCGGCTCTGCCGATGCTGGAGAAAACACCGACTCGGTGCTGGAGGCAATTGGAACAAACGCCGACGTACCCGCATCCTCGGATGAACCAATGACGTCAGCATATTTCCAAAAGTTCTCCACGGAATATGAAGAGGAGTATAACTCCAAAGCTGCAGAAGAAGGAGAAGCCATGGATGAAGGATCCGGGGAACACTCTCCCAAAGCGCAGGATGACATGGACGTCAGAGATAATCCCGAAGTCCAGATGTCTGAAAGTACCGATCAGAGCTTGACTCCGGGAAACAAACCCAAAGCCGTCTTTGCTACCGGCGCTGCCAAGAAGGCGAAGAAGAACAAGAAGAACAGAACCCCGACAAAAGACCCTCTGGCTGAGGAGGTGATTGCCGAAGAATACGAAGAAGACTCGAATGGAGCACTCATCCCAGACGAGCCGAAAAAAGAAGAATCAGTGGATGGACACGTGATCACCGAAGGTGCGCGTAAACTCATCGATGCTGCATTAACCACACCTATCCCTACAGCCGCAGAACATACTGCTGAAGAGCTGGACGAAAGGGCCCAAGCCCTAGAAGCGCGTCATCAACAACTCCTCGATGAAGCCAAAAATATCGAGGTGGAGAAGAAACGCATGGCAACCAAGGACTACATGTCTCGGTTGCATCAGAAGACACGAAAGCGTCACACAGATGACAACCAATTCCCACATATCCGTGCCGTCCTTTTTGGAGATGAGATGGGGAAGCCACAGAAAGATAGAAAAGGATATTGGGTATATCCAACCCCAGTGCGGAATACTGTGGCGGCCCGAGAAATTCTATCGCCTAATCCAGGACCAGAGGAGATCCGTTTGGGTATCAAGCTACTCAACAAGGGACTGGAGCAGCAAAAGGTCGCCCTGTCCGGAACTCAAAAACTGGTCTCGGATTCCGACCAATGTCGAATAGATCCGGCATGGGCTGACGTAAGACCCCACCGCATTCCGGAGCAGCATTATCGCCCCGAACGACGGGAGGACAATTATTTTGAGAACCGGATCGTCAGGACAGCATCGCAGGACTGCACGCGACTGGAGCAACGTCGCACCAGCGGCCGAGAAAGAGGCCATCGCTGCTCTGAATCTGAGGAATCCTCCCCGACGAGAATCTAACGATCGAAGGGGAGAAGATAAAGAGAAACGCCGGGAGGAGGATCGTCAAATAATGGCACCTCCTAGACATGCAAGCCGTCCGGCTGAGCCCCACCATGGTGGGAACAACAGACGAAGCAACGACGGAAACCACGCCGGAACAAGTAGGCAGGGGGCTCGTCGTAGTCAAGACCCTCCCCGGAATCGGAATAATGACGTTTTAGACAGAGGCCGGTGATCAGCCGGAAACTATCCAGCTGCCCCACCCTCTCCACCACACAGTCATCACAATGGCTCCGAAGGAGGACGACATGGCGGAGGAGGTGGTGGCAGAAGACGAAGTCCGGCTCCAAGGCACCGCAGCCACAGCCGACATTCGGGACGATCTTTATCCCCGAACGACATAAGGCACAGGATCAACTCCAACATAGAGGCTCGGCGCTACGAAAACGATGATATCTACGTGGGCCCAAAGTGCTTCGGACCACGCATCAGAGCTACAAAATTCCCGGAAGGATTTGCTATCTCAAGACATATCCAAGCCTACGATGGCATTGCTCGGCCAGATACCTGGCTACAGGATTTCTTCCAAGCTTGCTGCATCGCCAAAGGCGGAAACAGCCTGGTCGCAACCCGATATCTCCCACTTATGTTGCGGAAGACGACACGATCATGTCTCAATGAACTTCCGGAGAACACCACCCATAACTGGTATGACATGCAAAGTGTGTTCTTTCGGAATTTCGAAGGCACATATTGGAGGTCCTGTACGGTCGGAGACCTACAGCGTTGCACCCAGAAAGCCGGAGAAACTTGCCGGGACTACCTCGGATGATGGATCGACACCAAGAACTCCTGTGAGGGAGTAAATGATCAAACTGCGATTGAAGCTTTCATTGCAGGTCTCCCAATTGGTCTACTGCGTCATCGCTTGAAGTGTGACAAGGTCACTGATTTGGGAGAGATGATAGAAACAACGAGCAAGTATGCAGATGCTGACTACGATGCAGAGGGATTGCTCAATTCCCTAGATGTGCCTCAGTTGGCAAGACAACCAAAGCAACAAGCTCAGAAGCATAAAGATACCTCGGAAGAAAAACCCAACACGGAAACAGTGGTGGTTACTACTGTTTCCGGGTCTGGAGGATGAGGAGTACGTGGTGGAGGCTGCGGGTGTGGCCGTGGGACTTCAAGGGTCCAAGGTAGAGGAGAACAACAACCAGGAAAAACCTACTATTGGGCCGACATTGCCAATAACCCATGTGTGCATCACCTAGACGCCAATGGGGGCTTGTCCCACAGCAACGCTGAATGTCGTTTCAATGAAGACATCAAAAGAGATGACACTGCGGGCTACAAAGCTAAGCGGAAGAAAGGAAAGAAAAATCCCAAAAAGGACAAGGAGACCAAGGAAGATTCCGACATGGAGGAAGCTGATGCTTCAAATCCCAAGCCATAAGGGAAGAAAACTTTTCCCACCAAGAAGGACACTTATGTCACTTTCCTCGGATCTCAACCAGCAAAGGTCAAGAAAGCAGTTCTACACGAGCTCAATGCAACTGTTCCGGCTATCCCCCAATATCTGGACTTGTCGGAAGTGGCAATCACGTTTGACCGCGACAATCATCCGCCTAAGTTACATAGGCGAGGAAAATACGCCTTAATCGTCAACCCACTTATTGACGGTTATGGTTTCTCCAAGACCCTCATGGACGGTGGTAGCAGCATCAATATTCTCTATGTCGAAACACTACGCCGGATGAAGATCTCGGAGACCCAGCTGAACCATAGCTCTGTGATCTTTCACGGAGTTGTCCCAGGAAGACAAGCTAATTCCCTGGGAGAGATTACTTTGGATGTTACCTTTGGAACTCCAAAGAACTATCGGACGGAAGCACTTTCCTTCGAAGTGGTCCCGTTCAAGAGCGCATACCACGCTATATTCGGACGTCACCTTCTCGGGCTTTTATGGCTCGTCTGTGTTACATTTACAATATGATGAAAATTCCAGGTCCCAACGGCGTGATCACCATTTGGGGAGACCCGAAGAAAGCGCGAGAGTGCGAGGATGAAAATGCCGCCTTTGCCGAAGCCGTGTTGCACGCCTAGGAATACCAGGAGATCAAGAAGAGCATAGATCCGTCAGAGATGCCCGCAACAAAGAAGGAAGTGACAAAGCCAAACCCGGAGTTTAAGGCATCAGAAGAGACAAAGAAAGCACCGTTGAAGGATGATGACCCCTCCAAGGTGACCCAGATAGGCGTAGGCCTAGGTAGCGCATAGGAAAGCGCACTCGTCAAGTTCCTCCAAGCAAATCAAGACATCTTCGCATGGCAGCCATCTGACATGACCGGAGTACCTAGGGAACTTGCCGAGCACTTTCTAAACGTAAACTGGAACGCTAAACCCATCAAACAGTCCCTACGATGGTTTGGCGACAAAAAGCGTAAGGCAATAGCTAAGGAACTAGCACGGCTCGAGTTAGCCGGATTCATAAAAGAGGTCATCCACACTGAGTGGTCGGCCAATCCTGTAATGGTCCCTAAAAAGGACACCACTGATTTAAGGATGTGTGTTGATTATACTGCCTTGAACAAGGCTTGTCCAAAAGATCCGTTCGCTCTGCCTAGAATTGATCAAGTTATCGATTCTCTGGCAGCTCTAACTCCTTTGTTTTCTCGACGCATATTCCGGCTATCACCAAATCCGGATGAAGGAATCTGACAAAGTCAAAACTTCATTCATAACCCCTTTCGGAACCTTCTGTTTTGTTACGATGCCCTTTGGGCTAAAGAAAGTAGGAGCTACGTACCAGCGCACGATGCAACATTGCCTTCATGACCAACTCAGATGCAATGTACATGCATACGTGGATGATATCGTGGTAATGTCCAAAAAGAAGGAAACACTGATTTACAACTTGGAGGAAATATTTGCCAATCTACGAAAATACAACATCATGCTTAACCCGAAGAAATGCTTCTTTGGAATACCAGCTAGAAAATTGTTAGGTTTCATCGTGTCTCAAAGAGGCATAGAGGTGAACCGAGACAAAATCAAGGCTATATTCAATATTTCCAGGCCAACCCGCCTGAAGGACGTATAAATACTAACTGGTTGCATTGCTGCGGGTAGTCGATTTGTAAGCCGGCTTGGTGAAAGAGCCGCACCACTATACAAACTCCTGAAAAAGACCAAGGATTTTGTCTGGACTGACGAAGCTGAAACTGCACTACAAGACCTAAAGAAAGTACTCTCATCTGCTCCTATCCTTGCAGCGCCGGAACCTAAGGAACCGATGTTGCTCTATCTTGCTATGACAAATAAGGTCGTTAGTATCGTCGGGGTGGTGGAGAAACCAGAGGAAAATCAGGAACACCTGGTGTAGCGTCCGACTTACTTTGTCAGCGAGGTTCTGACAGAATCAAAACAGCGGTATCCGCACTATCAAAAGTTGGCTTACGGTGTTTTTCTAGCATCTCGTAAGTTACGAAACTACTTTCAGGAGCATCTAATTACCGTGGTGAGCATAGCTCCCATGAGAGATATAATCAACAACAGTGATGCCACAGGATGCGTCGCCAAATGGGGCATAGAGCTTTCAGCTTTCGACATTGAGTACAAACCTCAGACAGCAATTAAACCCCAGATCCTTGCTGACTTTGTCGCTGATTGGACATAGACGAAGGAGAACATGATCCTCCCTAAGTCAGAATATTGGACCCTCTTTTTCGATGGGTCTAAGGCTCGAGGGGGCTCGGGGGCTGGCGTGGTGGTCAAATCACCCCAAGAGATAAACTTTTATACATGTTGCAGATACACTTCATAGCGACAAACAATATTACCGAGTATGAAGCACTGCTGCATGGAATCCGGATTGCTAAGGATATTGGCATCCGACGTTTGATGTGTTACGGAGATTCGGATCTTGTTGCTCAGCAAGTGTCGGATATTTGTGACGCAAATAAACACATGGCAGCATATAAAGCTGTCGTGGGTGATCTATCTAAATGGTTCGAAGGGTTTGAAGTTCAACACATCCCTCGAGTAGAAAATGAGGAAGCAGATGCACTATCTCGGATAGGTTCTGCGCGGAAAGAGGTCCCGGATGGCGCTTTTCTAGAGCACCTCAAAGTTCCCTCAATAAAGGCAGTAGATGAGGAATATCCGACCAAATCCGACTCACCCTTGATAGCAATTCTGGCTGTAATTCCCAGCTGGACTCAACCCTACCTCAATTATTTGGTAGATGGCAAATTACCCGAAGATGAGGTAAGCCGAAATCAGATTATCCGACGAGCAAAATCCTATACTATTGTTAAAGGTGAGCTCCATAAACGGAGTGTTTCTGGGGTTTTTCAGCGTTGTGTATCTCCAGAAGAAGGAGTGGAAATCTTAAGAGAAATCCACGAAGGCGAGTGTGGTCACCACGCTGCAGCCAAATCTTTAGTGGCAAAAGCTTTTAGACACGAATTTTTCTAGCTTACAGCTCAGGCAGATGCCAAATGATTAATCAAGACGTGCAAGGGCTGTCAAAAGTACGCCAAGCAAGCTCATGTTCCGGCTGATCAGCTGCGAACAATACCTATAACATGGCCCTTTGCGGTCTGGAGGCTTGATATGGTAGGACCTTTTAAACGATCTCCAAGTGGATTTACTCACCTCTTAGTGATGGTGGATAAATTCACCAAATGGATTGAGGCTAAACCTGTCACTAGTTGTGATGGAGCAACAGCCAAAAGATTTGTCGAGGATGTTATAATCCGGTATGGTTATCCGCATAGCATTATCACGGACAACGGGAGTAACTTCTCTATGGGAGAATTGGCTGAATTCTGCAATGAGCAAAATATCCGGCTTGACATTGCGTCAGTCGCACATCCACAGGCTAACGGACAAGTCGAAAGAGCAAATGGTCTAATTCTACAAGGCCTAAAACCGAGACTCGAAGCACCACTACGACGTGCTGCTGGGGCTTGGGCAGAGGAATTACCCTCAGTAATTTGGAGTTTACGAACAACTCCAAACAGGTCAACAGGATACACACCTTTCTTCTTGGTCTATGGCGCAGAAACAGTTCTTCCTAGTGATTTGATTCATACTTCTCCTAGAGTGGCCGCGTATATCGAAGTGGATGCCGAGATTTCTCGACAAAATGTTCTCGACTTAGTCGAAGAAGTTCGCGTCGTTGATGAAATGAGATCTACAGCCTATTAGTAGAAGTTACGCAAGTATCATAGCCAGAGAGTCCGAGATAGATCTTTCAGTAAAGGTGACTTGGTTCTCCGGCTTGTGCAACAAAGAAAGCACAAACTTTCCCCAGTATGGGAAGGGCCCTTTTTAGTTAGTCGAGTGTTACACAATGGATCGTACTACTTAACTGACATGAGGCCAGTCAAAGAAAGACCTACTACTAAGAAGAGAAAGAGAGCTGGAGGCAGTACAAATCCAGATGAGTTAGACAGACCGTGGAATATTGCTCAGCTACGTCCCTTTTATTCTTAGTTTATCCTTCTTTGTAAACATATATATGTACATGATTCTGTGAGAAATAAAAGTTTTGGTTGCCTCAAATTTTCCTGAGAAGTTTTTACCATCTTATTTCCGAATGGTCATGTCATAGTCGAAAATCCCAGAATGCTTGAAAGTACTTTAAGCTTATGTTCGTTCTAGTTTAGATTTCCGATTCTAAAACTGCTACCCTCGGGTATAACTCTAAAGTTTCTAGTCTTTATTTTGGTTATTTGTCTGATTGCTAGATGCAGGCATTTTCCGGGTAGTGAATTGTTGGTACTGGAAGCCGGCTTTGTTTCCGAGTTTAAACTGGTTTAGCAATTGGGCTCCGTTGCTCGGCAAAGTTTCCGGCAGAAGTTTTAGCCGGCTCACGAAAGGGATGAGGCGGAAAGCCAGATAAACGATAAGTAGACACGAAAAAATACAAGTGCTTATGTAAACATTTCAGGCACACAAAAAAAACTCAAAGCCAAAAGTGTTGAATAGATCAAAAGCTTAGCACTAGCAAAATTAAAGTACTGCATATTTATAGATGCATCATGTTTTTTTGGAATAATACAAAAATTTCTGGTCTATGATGCAGGAGGAGATGAAGGAGCTGCCGGCTCACTGGAGATTCCGCCTTGATATCGTTCCGAGATGTCCGCATCCGAGGTGGTGCGTTCATCATCGGAAACTTCTGTTGGTTCTTCCGGAGGAGGAGGCGGGGTAGCCACGCGGGTGAAGAAGGGGATCTCGGAGCTGGTCAGGTCAGCCACGTGACACCCATATCCGGCGCAGGAGTGCATGATGGCTTGAAGGTCCCGCTCCTGGCCGTTTTCATCTACCTTGCAGTACCCTCTGGCCACTTGCCATATTTCCATGTTTCCATGGTGGCTCATGACCATGGTGAGAGCGTTCTACGCAGCAGTCCGCGCGTAGGACATGTTCCAGTCCCGAACAAGTTGCGACATCTCCTTCTCCTTGTCCCGCACCTGAAAATCCGACATGCTTGGCATGTCCGGAATCTTGAGAGCTTCACCGATGTCTTCAAGGGACTGGCGGAAGTCATGAAGCAGGTCATAGACTTGGGTAAGCCGGTGGGTGCGGGGCTCGGAGGAGGAAGAGTCCGTCAAGTTCAGAGGACCTATACACAAAACAAGTTACGAAAAATCCAACATTGATAAAAGTCGAAGAAAGAGACAAGTCAGATAGATGGAACGTACCGAAAATGACGTCGTCAATTTTTTTCTTCTCCTCCCGGAGACTCTGGAGTTCAGCCCGGAGCACCTGGGACATATCCTTTTCTCTACTAAGCTCATCCTTGAGGTCCGAAATTATTTTATCTTGAGCAGCGATCTTGCGATCACGCTCTTCAGTAGCCATGGAGGAGGATTCAAGGACTTGAGCTATGCTCTTTTCATGATTTGCCTTGAGCTGGTCCAGCTCTTTGCGAAGCTCCTTGTTCTCCACCACCAGGGTCTTGAGGTTCTCGGCCTCTTCAATCATGGCGACGGATTGTTTCACGAGCGCTGTAAGTCAAAAAGGAACAACAGTTCAAGAACAAGTTCGACATTGAAAATACAAGGACAAGGTTTGAGTCTCGGAATGTTTACCTTCGGGCTCATCCTTGGCAACTATAAGTTCAGCATTCTTAAGCCGGAGAGCCTTGATGTCTCTCCACTTATCACAGACATTTCTCAGTAAATCCTGGTTATAGGAACATACTTTCTGTAAGTCAGAACACCCAAAGTCAGAAAGCTACTAAAGACTCGGGCTAATATTGTTGCTAATATCAGCACGAGCCTTGGGGGCTACACTAGTTCGTTCTTTGGCATCCCAATAAAGCATAAACCCGGATTGTTTATCCTTCATGCTTGGGGGCTAGACGATATGATATAAAATACAATAAAGGAAAAACAGGAGTTGGAATTCCGACTTACATATTGTTCGCGGGTGAGTTTATCCAAACCCGCGTTCAATTCAGCAGCCACCTTCTCGGCGAGAGTCAGAGGAATCACTGGGGTTGTTGGAAGCTCACCAGTCCTAATCCTCTCGTCACGGAGGCGCACCTGGCCAAGAAGGTGGGAGAACTTGACGTCCTCTACTTCTTGCGCTTCTTCCTCGGCAGATAAGCTTCTCTTCTCCAAGCATTTCTTGGCAAGCCGCTGGATTTCTTCAGCAGATTTCCGGGACAAGCCAAACTTGGCAAGACCCGGATTGCTCAGGAGGTTTTCGGCGAAGGTTTCTGCCGAGGGATCATTACCCAAAGAGGGTTCACCCTTATCTAGATCTGACGCACCCATGGTAACGTCAGTTTGCAACCCAAGGTTCGCATGCCCTGTTGAAGGAACCGGATCTTCTACAGCGTCCGGGGAGATCACCGGCGTTGTAGAAGGCTGAGGGGCAGGAGTCGGAGGAGCCACGGCAGGAGAAGCTATCGTAAGCTTCGTCTGCCGTAGCGGCTTCGAAGGAATCCCTTTCCCTTTGCCATTGAGGAGAGGTTTTGCTCTGAGAATGCAGTAAAGTCGGAAACATTACATCTCGGGAAGAAATTCAAGTAAAGTACAAAGGCGGAAAATTGTGAATGAAAGATACCTCTTCACTACAGGCACCTCCTTTGTGCCGACAGCCACTGTTGGAGCTTTGTGCTTCTTGAGCGCAATATCCAGCAATGGGATCACTTCTACCTCCTGAGAGAACTCCGGAGGATATCATTCGAGCGGAGCAAATTCCGACTCGGGGAGGTCAGCAAGCTGAAAAGAAGAAAACATATCAGTATTGTGATATAACTCAAAGGCTGGAACACATAAAAAGGTGTACTGGTAGAAGCTTACCGGCACTACGGGGTTATCTGCCGTGTGCATGTCCAGGGAAACCTCCGGGATTCTCCTCTCGATCCGCTCCTAGATCAGCCACTTGATCTAGCTTATGTAGCCTTGAGTGGTGTAGGCTTTGGAGCTGATGCGGAGGGAGTCTTTCGGAGACGACGTGATGGAATGCATCAGTCGGGTTCCGTGATACTGGAGGGGCTGGATCTGACGTGAGACCCAGCACTGGACCAAGTCGGAACCCTTCAGATCCTTGTGTTTGATCAAATATTCGATCCGCCTCTTAGCGAGGATCAGATCGTCGGTGAGAGCCGGAGCAGCCTCGTCCCAAGAAGGTTTGGCCGTGGTGGCTCCGTCGATGAAAGCCGACAAAGCAGTGGCTTTGCCAGGAGCTGGAATATCCCTACGATAGAAAAACGTGGCTGGCCATTGTTTGACCAAGTCACTAGCTAGAATTTTGGGATACGCACGCTCGCGTCTAAGGGAAAAGCTAATAGTGCCGGTGATGTAAGGAACACCGGCAGTAATGGAGTTTCTCTGGACATGAAAATAGTACCGGAAAAGAGTCAAACTTGGCCTAATGCCGAGAAAGCCCTCACACAGCGAAGCGTACGCGCTCATT
Organism: Avena insularis; assembly: GCA_023614405.1. NCBI lineage: Eukaryota > Viridiplantae > Streptophyta > Magnoliopsida > Poales > Poaceae > Avena > Avena insularis. The sequence continues at coordinate 487,379,307 of CM042690.1, forward strand.
TCTAAGAGAGAGTTGGGAGGAAGATGATGGAGTTGAACTCCGTAATGATCAATCACCTCGGAGAAGAACTCCAAGGGAGGAAACAACAAACCTCTGTCGAGGTGGGTGACGAAGTGGACCCGCTCGCCGTCGTGCGGGTTGGGGATGGTTTCCTCGAAGCCGCTCCGCCAGTCGCCAGCGGCAAGAAGCCCCTCCTTCTCCACGTTCTTGAGGCCCTCCTCGTTGAGGGCACAGGGGATCCAGAGCCCACGGAAGCTCTCTTTCTCCGCCACCGCTTCCGTTGCCGCCGCCGCTACCGCTAAGCCGGAAGAGGAAGATGAAGCCATTTCTCCGGTGAGTGTTTGACCTAAAAGGGGCTGTGTTGGGAGTTTTTTGGGGGAGGAACGGGGAGCTCTATGCGCATAGGAGGATTGGGAGGAGAAGAAAAGGCAAAGGACTGGTGGAAGGAGAAGGAAGAAATCCTAACCCCTTATATCCACCTAACTGCGCCAAGATTCGTGCAAATGCTACAGTGTAACCGCCATGCGTCGTGGAAAGAACTTGGAAGGACCCACGCGATGATTGCGTTGCCTCGATCTCCACGCACGCATTGAAACAGCGCCTCGGTTCCATGAACCGCGGACCCACAAACAGTCGTGCTGACGGAATTCCTGTCATATGACATGACTTGACCATGACTTGTGTCAGGTGGCGTTGGGAACCAAGTTCCGGCTTAGTTTGAAATCAAGCTAGAAAATCCGAGTAACCTACAGATAGGTCTGACTTATTTTTTAAGACCCGAATCGTATTTTTGTTGTGAAGTTTCAGGAACCCTTCAAGATTCTGCAAGCCGAAGATCAAGCTAAACGATGATAAATCCGACTTTGGATCTTGGAGGCCTCCGGGGGCTGCTGTTGGGGATATACTTTCCGGGTATCCTCACAGTTCCTCACTGACCAGGGTGGCCCACTTCGGGTTAGAGCTTTGCTTCACGGGCGGCCCAGTGAGGACGGAGTCCAATCCGGCTACAAGAAGGCCGAGAAGACTTACTAACTTAGGCCCGTAATGTTACTTGTATTTCAAGATGTACTCTGTAATTGACTCTTAGTCGTAGCCGGATAGATCTCTCCTGTAAACCCTAGGCCGGATACCTATATAAGCCATCCTAGGGAGAGCCTTTAGGGCAACACCTGAATAGTCTACAATCTCAACTCGCACAAGCGAAACCCTTGTAACCCATATTCCGGCTCTGCCGTATTACTTAATTGCTAGCAGGAGTAGAGTCCATACAAAGCCGGCGGATTCGAACCTGAGTAAACTTGTGTGCTCACTGTCCCGGAATACCGTACGTCTCACACCCCTCTCTTCCGCACGCCTCGAGGACCCCCTCATGGCGTACTTGTCATCAATCCGACGACACCAGTGTCATTCCATGTGTGTTCTTTTTACTAACAACAACTGGAGTCATTGCATGTGTGTTCTTTTCACATACCACATATGGAAGAACTAGAGTCATTGAAATGTGTGTTCTCTTCAGAGACCACACATGGATCCACCAGTGTTATTGCATGTGTGTTATTTTTACTAACAACAACTAGAGTCATTGCATGTGTGTTCTTTTCACATACCTCATATGGATCCACCAGTGTCATTGCATGTGTGCTCTTTTTACTAACAACAACCAGAGTCATTGCATGTGTGTTCTCTTCAGAGACCACACATGGATCCACCAGCGTCATTGCATGTGTGTTCTTTTTACTAACAACAACCAGAGTCATTGAAATGTGTGTTCTCTTCAGAGACCACACATGGAGCCACTAGTGTCATTTCATGTGTGTTCTTTTTACTAACAACAACTGGAGTCATTGCATGTGTGTTCTTTTCACATAACACATATGGAACAACCAGAGTCATTGAAATGTGTGTTCTCTTAAGAGACCACACATGGATCCACCAGTGTTGTTGCATGTGTGTTCTTTTTACTAACAACAACCAGAGTCATTGCATGTGTGTTCTTTTCACATACCACATATGGATCCACCAGTGTCATTGCATGTGTGTTCTTTTCACATACCACATATGGATCCACCAGTGTGATTGCATGTGTGTTATTTTCACAATCCACACATGGATCCACCAGTGTAATTGCATGTGTGTTCTTTTTACTAACAACAACCAGTGTCATTTCATGTGTGTTCTTTTCACATAACACACATGGATCCACCAGTGTCATTGAAATGTGTGTTCTCTTCAGAGACCACACATGGATCCACCAATGTCATTGCATGTGTGTTCTTTTTACTAACAACAACCAGTCATTGCATGTGTGTTCTTTTCACATACCACATGTGGATCCACCAGTGTCATTGCATGTGTGTTCTCTTCACAATCGACACAACCAGAGTCATTTCATGTGTGTTCTCTTAAGAGACCACACATGGATCCACCAGTGTCATTGCATGTGTGTTCTTGTCACTAACAACAAGCAGAGTCATTGCATGTGTGTTCTTTTTACATGCCACATATGGATCCACCAGTTTCATTGCATGTGTGTTCTTTTCACAATCCACCTATGGATCCACCAGTGTCATTGCATGTGTGTTCTTTTTACTAACAACAACTGGAGTCATTTCATGACTATTCTTTTCACATACCACATATGGATCCACCGGTGTCATTGAAATGTGTGTGCTTCTCATTAACCATAGCTAGAGTCATTGGATGTGTGTTCTCTTCAGAGACCACATATTTATCCACGAGTGTCATTGAAATGTGTATTATTTTCAACTACAGCCGTTAGCCACAAACAATCGGGACGTAGAGCTAACCAGCAACCGCTCTAGGCTTCTAGAAGTCCCGATCCCCGATTGTTAGGCGCCATTGGATCGGGGTGCATGGACGATAGTGATGTCCTTCGTGAGGGCGATCCGCAAGAAGTCTGTTCTGCGAACTGATTGGTAGTGGCAACGACGCTGGGCCTACGTCCTTGCCCTTATCCTCTTAACCTCGGGGACGATGATCAGATCGTGTTCCTTCATTGCCATGGAGAGGGAGAGGCCCAAACTCTGCTTGCACGAGGCTCAGATGTTCACCCACTACGACATACTCGCACCGCCGTTCGCGAGGCTTCCGGCCGGCTTGGAGCTCAGCTACGCGGGGGTTCCTGTCGCGCCGCTCTTGTGCGACAACGCGTTGGCGAGGCAGATCGAGGAGCGCCGCCGCCAGCTGTCATAGCGGAAGAGGGAAATGGCGCGGTACTCGCGTACGAGCGTGTACTGGCGAAAGCTGTTCAAGAAGGAGCGGGCTGCGTTGATTGAGCTATGTGGAACCCATCGGCGGGAGATCCACCCGGATCTGTGCAACCCCGAAGGGATGCAGCGCTTCTCGGCAGTGCCTGGGCATACGACCTCCACCGTTATCGATGCAGCGCGCCGTGAAGAATCCATGAGGAGGAGGAATGCTGCCAGGAACGTCGGCATCGATTCCGACACGGAGGAGGCTGGCGGCCATGCGGACAACATCGTCAATGATGGAGACTGCGGGAGCGTCATAGTCGATTAGGGCCACTTAAGCATAAATTAAATCTATGTAATGCGCTCTTTGGATCTGGGTCACTTGAGTCATGGTCGATTATCGTCATAATCTATATATGTTGGCCAAGTTTTAGTTGTTTTTGTCTTTGAAACTAGTCGATCGAAACTCGTCCGATCCTAAAAATAAAGTCCGCGCGTTCCTGGCATATCTGATTGGACAATACGCTGACTCTGCTCCTAGCACTTGATGGCACAGCCATAATTTGGAGTTCGCCAGACGAGAAGGGATCGAGCGTGTTGTAATAGTGTACTACTCCTGTCCAGATATAACTGACTTAGTTTTTTCAGATATTTAATAAATGTTTCTATACCCAAAACATGTCTAGATACATGTTTTAAGTTTCTCTGTCTTTCAAACTAATCAAAAGTCGTCAAATTCTAAACAAACAAAGTCATTGCGTGCACACCTGATGGGACAATACCCTGACTCTGCTACTTGATAGCACAGCCATAATTCTGGAGTGCGCCAGAGGAGATGGGATTGCAAGGGAGATGGGAAGTAGTAGTCGCGTCCAAACGCAGGTAAAAAATTAATGTAATAATATTTTAAAAAATTGTAATCTGGTCCACATGACCCCATCATAGACATGTTGCACGCGCCAGATATAAATAAAGACGACATGGCTAGTTTAGTTTCAATGATATAATTCAACATATGATGTAACTATTCCCGCATCTTTCTGCTCGTCTTATTAGTCTGCTAGCCCGCGCTGCATTAAGCATCAGCTGATGAGGATAAAAAAATGATAAAATGGCAAATAAAACAATTTTTAAGCTTACCTTTTCATCCAGAGAATCGTACAAAGATGAAATTGGCAGGGATTTATTATTTCTCCTGCAGTTAGCCGAAAGATCCTCAAGAACATCCTCAATCACCCCTGCAACTTCTTCATATTCTAATACACCTCCATTATTTGCCCTTTCCTCCCTGCTCCGCTTACCCTTTTGTTTCTTTTCACACTCTTTTCTCGCCGGCACCTCCACTTCTTCATAAATTGGCTGCTTACGTACGTTTTCCTCCGAGTGCTCATCACCGTCTTCACTGCTCTTCGCGATTAAAGGTGAAGCCTCATTTTTTGCCACCGGGGTGTGAACAGGAACAGTATCATGTGTAACTGGGTTTTTACACAACCTCTTGATATGTGCGAATCCGCCACAGCGTTTGCATTTCCTTTTCCTAGATCCCAGGCTTGGACCTTTATCGGTGGAGGCTTCGATCCTTAGCTTTCTAGGCCTCCAAGGTGGCCTCCTAAGAACTGGTGGTTGAAGTTTGAACCCTGGATCGACAATCTCCCAATCATTTTCATCGGCCATAGGTGGTATGTTTTCTGCATTAGTTGCAGCAAACTTGTCCACGGAGAAATAGTTGTCGACATAGTTCTCTATTTCAGCTCCGTTACCTCTAAGCTTTAAGATGAAGTAAATTTCATGGTGACATGGCAGACCGATGTCTGCCACTTTGCATGAACAAGTCTTGTTTCCAATGTCTACAGTGTACGTCCGTTCACTTCCACGCTTGTATTCTGCATAAACCTCAGCAATTGTTCTAGAATTTCTGACCATCCTCATCTTTATCGTTCTCATTGCCCTGGTTCTTGCATTCAGTAACATAACCACCTTTGGAACTATTTTATGGCCTAAAAAATTTCTTGCACAAATTCTTTGCCTTAAATCTATCTTCACCATTATGCACTATCTTATTGCATCCAACAAAATAACAATTCCAAGTGTCTTCATGCCCGAAATCTTATCATTGAATCTCTCTGCCAAACTATTGCAAACAAAATCCACCTTGCTTAACTCACCAAACTTGCTTCTGGCCCATAGCTTGGTGTGATGTTATTCAAGGTATTTTTTCACCTTTGGCACTACATACATGTTCTGCAAGTAAGTAGCATGCGTGCTTGAGGTGTATGTGTATGCTGATCGCCACAAGTCCTCTTCAAAGATCTTTCCTTTGAACTTCTTCGTGAAGTTAGTAGCGAGGTGCTGCATGCATTCACTATGCTCAACCCCAGGAAACACAGCATCAACAGCATTCTCAAGACCCTCGCATGCACCGGTGTATATCACGAAGCCTTCAGGGTGACCAATTACTTCTCGTAGTCTCTGCATGAACCATGTCCATCTTTCATTTGATTCACCCTCAAGAACAGCATAAGCTACGGGTAGAAGCCAATTATGCGCGTCCAAAGCAAAAGCAGAAGCAACATGTCCCATGAACTTCCTTGTTAAAGAAGTTGCGCCTATTGCCAAGTATGTCCTGCAGCCATCTAGGAACCCCTTCCAGCATGCCTTCAGGCAGAAAAAACATATCCTGAAGCATATCTTATCTACCTGCTTATACCTAACCCCCCTCGAGACCTTTTCTCTCCCTTTCACAACCTTGTAATCGATGTTAACAACACTACCAGGTGATGTTTTCTCTACCTGAGCTTTGAAACTATACACATATGAAAACTGTCATTCCACTTGCCTTGAATGAAGTCTAGAGCCATCTCCTTCTCATCAAAGACTCTGTGGTAAGGAATCAGAACGTTAAACTTTTTGCTAATCTTTGCTCTAAGTTTAGCAGGTCCAATGTATGATCCTGCCTCACCAAGTCAAGTACAGTAGGAGCAATCCACTTGGTAGTTGCCGGTCTAATTTTACCACTTAAAGAAGTATTAGGGAAGTTGAGTTTCTTCGTGTTTACTTTGATCTGCATTCGATAAGAATCCAAATAATTCAGAGCTAGTTATCAGCAGAATAAATATGAGAAAGACTGAAACTAAATGTAGCTATTGCAACCTGAAATGGGTGTCCACCCCGCATTGGAGATGAATGTAATCTCCATTTACACACATTACTTTCCCTACAGTGCACCCTAAATCTCTCTTGGTCGCTCTGTTCAATGATAAATTCGAACCCAACTCTGATTGCATAGGTTGCAACTTCATATCTACAGTCGTCCACATTATCAAAGACAGTCCCCTCATCAATTGTAGGATTGTCCACATCCAAAGTGTATCATTTGCCTGCCTTACGTCTTAAATGTCGTATCTACATCCCATTTCCACATCTTCACATTCCTCTTCCTCATCAGTCCCATAGTCAGGCTCGAAGTTTGAATCAACCAAATATTCCCTACTCTCCATCCTATGAGGGTCAGCAGCCACGTCTGGATATGCTTTCTCATCATCATCCGCACCGCCACAAGTTTTAGTGGCTTCATGCTCGCTTGAAAAAGCATCATGCTCAAGGACAAGCTGTACAGACGTCCTACGGTTACCAACACCTATCCTTGCCATCACCATGGGACTAGAAACGCTAATTGGGGTATGTAGAAAAGGAATCACAGTTCTTACCCTTCAATGTGGATGCACGACACCTTCTCCGGGCTCCATATCTCCAAAGCTGTACACCCCGCTTCCTCTCCCCCTGTTTGTTATCCTCTGTGCTCTACAGACTTGAAGGAGATTCCGTCCTCTCCAGCCGCGCAGGACCCATATCCGCGCTCTCAAGCCTCGCAGGATCCATCTCCGAGCGGGATCCGGATCACCAGTGTCGTTGGGCCCCTAACCCAACGGCCGACTCTCAGTTTTCATTTCTAGACACGCCTGGGTGGTGGGCGGCGGTAAGGAGACAGGCAGGGTGGGGATGGCAGGAGGACAACGGCCCAAGGGGACGCCGCGGTGCATGATTGAGCGGAGTGGTGGCGGCAGGAGTAGAGGAGCGGAGCGGAGCTGGTGGTGACAAAGCATGGAAAATTGTACAATAATTTGTTAGTGGCGGCACCAGCCCTCGAACCTGGGACGCGCGCCGTCGAAGGTGGACGAGGCGGGCCCACCAGTCAGAAAATATGCCACATGCAGCGCACTATGCACGGGGAGCACTTCACGGAATTTTTTAGCAGGTCCCACATGTCAGTCTATTTGATCAAAACTACGATGCAGTGCATGGCTGGTTCACGCGCTAGTTCCGAAAAAAAGTCCATTAATCCAAACTTGAATTAGCAGTTCCGCTTCGTCTCCTCCCGTCTCCTTGTCTCCTTGTAGTGGCAGTTCCGTTTCATCTCCCTCGTCTGTTATCCCCTTCTTCTTCTCCTCGCAGTGGTTGTTCTTCTTTCTTCCTCGATCAAAACATTCCCGCACATAAGTCATGGCCAGTAGCCGGATGAAGAGGAACTGGTCCAATCTACTGGCCGACCCACTTCGCAAGATCGATGACTATTTGCTGGAGAAAGAGGAGTACGTCGACACCTATGCTGCTTGTCGGGAAGTCTGCACCGATTGGCGACGCACTTTAAAGGTGCCCGAATTTCATCTCAACAACTGGATCATGATAGATCACACACTTCCAGACGTTGGCGATTCACCTTCCTCAACCTCGCCACTGGTCATTGCTTGAGGAAAAATCTAATGGATGTCCATCGCAGGTTCACATTCACATCCGATATTTATTGGTATTTTCCATTGTAAACATCTTAGTGCTAACTGATGCCCTCTTCTTCCAAAAGATTCTACTTCGTCGGTGTTTCTCGTGGCATCATCGTGCTTGCTCAGAGGGTGGAGCCGTACCATATTCGGCTTCTGAACCAAATCACTCATAAGTCTAACAATGAGTTTCAAGCACACATACCATCTGATCTTCTGCAATCTGTCATCGTGACGAAGTCCCCGACGATGGTGTTCGTTTTGCACTGATTATCCAGATCATATTGTATGGGCCGATGAGAGCACCCCAATGGGGCAAATTAATGAATCATTTGGAGAAGGATTGTATTCGCCACTTCCTGCTATGCTTCTGGACTGCATGACGGCAGTCTGAGGGGAAGTATATGCATTACTTGAGAATGGAGACATCTTGTCGACCAACATCAAGTTAGAGCAGCGCGTGAGCACTCTCACGATGGACAAAATAATTTTGGCCCCAGTCTTTGAATAGGTACGTAGAACTTACAAAATTTACCTTGTGGTGTCAGATGGTGATCTGCCTCTTGCGTTGAACGGGGATTTCACCAAAGGGCAACCGGTGTTGTACCGGGTGGACACGGAGAACTGCTCTCTCGAGGCTGTCGGTGACATTAGAAGTCGTGCCCTCTTTGTTGATTACAATCGGTCTATCTCCATTGACACTGAGTTACACCCAGTCAAATCCGGTTGCATATACTACAGGAATTATATCAGACTGTATGATCATGAGGTTCAAGCCTAGGAAGAGGAACCAACAATGACGTATGGCTTAAGTCTGGAACATACACCGAGGCCTTACCCTCTGGACGAGATACTGGCAGCACATTGCAGACGTTGGCGACTTCACCTTCCTCAACCTCGCCACTGGTTGTTGCTTCAGGACAAATCTAATGGACGTCCATCGCAGGTTCATATTCACATCCGATATTTATTGGTATTTTCCATTGTAAACATCTTAGTGCTAACTGATGCCCTCTTCTTCCAAAAGATTCTACTTCGTCGGTGTTTCTCGTGGCGTCATCGTGCTTGCTCAGAGGGTGGAGCCGTACCAGATTCGGCTTCTGAACCCAATCACTCATAAGTCTAACACTGAGTTTCAAGCACACATACCATCTGGTCTTCTACAATCTGTTGTCATGACGAAGTTCCCGACGATGGTGTTCGTTTGCACTGATTATCCAGATCATATTGCATGGGCCGATGAGAGCACCCCAACGGGGCAAATCAATGGATCATTTGGAGAAGGATTGTATTCGGCACCTCCTGATATGCTTCTGGTCTACATGACAGCATTCCGAGGGGAAGTATATGCATTACTTGAGAATGGAGACATCTTGTCGACCAACATTCAGTTAGAGCAGCACGCGAGCACTGTCACGATGGACAAAATAATTTCGGCCCCAGTCTTTGAACAGGTACGCGGAACCTACAATTTTCACCTTGTGGAGTTAGATGGTGATCTGCTTCTTGTGTTTAACGGGGCTTTCACCAAAGGGAAACCGGTGTTGTACTAGGTGGACACGGAGAACCGCTCTCTCGAGGCCGTCAGCGACATTGGAAGTCGTGCCGTCTTCATTGGTTACAATCGGTCTATCTCCATTGACAGCAGGTTACACCCCACAGTCAAACCCGGTTGCATATACTACAGGAATTATATCAGACTGTACGATCATGAGGTTCAAGCCTGGGAAGAGGAACCAACAATGGTAATGTATGGGTTAAGTCTTGAACATACACCGATGCCTTACCCTCTGGACGAGATACCCTGTAGCACACTGCAGACGGAGAGAGTTCTCTGAACATGTGTTGCAGCATGCGTTAGTCGCCGCCGACGAAATATATAGGGGAGAATGAATCATATATTCATCCTAGGTTATTTGCTAGCATTTTCAGGTCTATTATTCGAAGTAGAAATTTGTACTGTATTTATATTATTTCGATCAGCAGTGTGCGTATTACCTTTCATACAAAATTGTAATGTATTTAATTTTAGTACTTTCAGAATTCAAAGTATTTATTTTTAGTAGCTTCTTTTAGAATTCTCTTTGTTCGACATGGGCATCATCTCGGTGCCAGAATTCAAGTTCCACATGGAAAATTGCACAATAATGTGTTGGTGGACGGCACCACCCCTCGAACCTGGGATGCACGCCATCGAAGGTGGAGGGGGCGGGCCCGCCAGTCGAAAAACATGCCATGTCGGCATCCCCTGTTTCTGATGCCCTTTAAAAAAAGAAAACACGCCACGTCGTTATCTCCTGTTTCTGATGGTGTTGCTACACTCGACGGTACATGGTGGCATATAAATAATATCGTATAAACATAAAAAAAGAAAACATGCCACGTCGTTATCCCTAGTCGTCAACATTTCTAAAATGAAACCCGGTCCCGTCTCCTACCTGTCCTGGTACATTGCTCGATGAGGTGGATAGCCACGACCGATCTTTTTAGTACGTTCGCACTCTTATGCTGAGAAGGGAAATAGATTGAGCTGTTAATGCAACGAGTGTCGAATTATTACCATCTAAGGAAATGGGAAATTGTTATTTTCACGCGTGCCCGTAGTCCAAACCTACTATCAGTCTTTCACTCCCTTCTCCGACTAACCACAGTTCACCTTGCGCAGCTCCTCCGCGCCGCACCAACTAGGGTAACATGGCCCCGCCTAAGCAGCCGCCGCGATAGCCGCCGAAACTGGGGTATTTAGCCCATCTAAGGCAGGCCCTGAAGCTCTACTTCAAGGCTGGTCTCTCATTGCCCTGCCCGGCGGATGATTTCCTCGAATGTGCCGAATCGTCCGCGGCGACGACTATGGCGTCGTCGGCGCCAGATGCGGCAAGTAGGGCCAAGAGAGCGATGTGGAGAAATCACACGGTGGCATTACGGCATGCTCTAGGCAGTGGGAACAAGGTACGTATTAAATCGTTCACGAGAGCATGCCGCCAAGGGTACACACCCTCGAACAGGGCATCACCAAGGTCTAGGAACTCTCGCGTCCATGCTTCGGCGCGGACTACCTTACCTTAGTGGGGGCCTAGGAGCACGCCGTCTGCGGGAAAGACGCTCCATCCTATGCACCGTCGCAGGTCGTACCGTGGCGGCGACCAAGCGTCTACACTCAGCATGCTGGATTGTTTGACAGCCGGAGCTGGCGGCGGGCATCAGCTCAGCCCCAGAATTCAGGTTCGAGTTCACACGCACCTACGATCCCGAGAAGGAGATGCCAAATTTCAGTTTCGAAGAAATCGTTGCGGCGGTGCGGATGGTCCAACTGAACCAGGACTGGCGCACGCAAATCACTCGTGCATGAACGATGCAGATTTCTTGTAGTTTGGCAGGAAGGCAATAGATCAGTTTGGGCTAAATGATCAAAGAACTTATGTCCTCTCAAGGCAATTGGCCAGCCAACTTTTCTGGTGGAGATCTGTAGTTTCTTCAGTGTAGAATAGTTAAATTCAGACTGAAGAATGGATTTTGTGGATGAAATGCTGATGAATTGTTCTACAAACTAGTAGGAAGTTTAGCCCATTTTTGTGAAGGTATAAGACCCTTTTGTATGGAAGTACTACTGTTATAAGCAAATACTATCAAGTATCTATTTCCTTCAATTACTAGTCGTGGTTCAATCCAGTTAACTGGCATCTTTTTATCCCAGACTACAAATTTTGCGTCTACTGTCTGTGCTATAAACCATTTTTCCTTTGTCTTGTGTTGCCTACAAAATGGTCCTGCAGTTCAACGTGTTACAAATGTAGCTACCTTGTACTTGAAGAGGATATGGACTACATTTTCCTGGCATCCACAGAATTGACATTGCTCATTGCCAGACCACCCTCTTTTCATGAGGTTGTCCTTGGTTATTCACAAAAATTATAAAGCACGGTGTTCAACTACATCGATTCACACTATTACACACACACTATATCAAATTCATTACCCACACATACTACATCGATTCAAACTATTACACACACATACTACTTCAAACTATTACACACACGTACTATATCGATTCAAACTATTACACATTTTTAGTCGATGCTAACTTCCTGCTACACTCTCCATACTTGAAATTGATTAGCGACACATACCACGACAATTCACTAGAGCTCCGTCTTCACTCGAGGGAAATCAGAACCACCAGCTCGTCCAAGACCGGTTCCCCCACCGAAACTGTGTGCGCCGTCACGAAGCGGTGGTGGTCCTGTGCCATCGATCCTTCCAGGCCAACACTGCAGGTGACGAGGACGCTTCTGGCAGCCTCTTCGGGGCCCTGAATGCCATGTACCGATTCCAGAACCTCCTCTAGGTGGATGATGACCAGGTTCTTCTAGCAAAGCTATCGCCCTGCCCTGCTTGGAATCTGCGCCTCGTACATCTTAGGAACAGTGTCAGGATCTTTTAGCCACGCTTTTACCTCGATGACCCATCTGTCGCTCGGTGGCACGATTTCCACTAGCTCGGCGCCAAGGCTACTGACGACCTGCTTGAGGGCCTCCAGCTCCCAAGCATCCAATGGGAGGCCGTCAAAGCCGAGTTTGGAGAAGAAACAAAGCTGCCCCAAGCTATCGTCCCACCCATAGGCGTGATGCCAACGCATGAAGCTCATTTTGTCCCCGCAGCACTCGAAAGATCGGGAAGAATGCAGAACACGCTCGGTGTCTGAGCTGTGCTCGAACCGGACGAAAAAATTGAATGGCGGCGCGCATACCTCAATGTTGACCTCATTTTGTCTGATCCCAAAACGAGACCTGAAAGCCGACAACAACTCTTCTGGCGACACGGCGGGACGGACACCCAGCACGGTAGCCATGAGAGCGTGGTCGTCGAACTACTGTGCCAGGGCTACCATGCCTGGGGTGCGCGGCAGCACGCAACTTCCTGAGGCAGGTCACCGGCCTGGATCGCCCGACGGGACGCGCTCCGCAGTGCGAGAAGGACTAGCCAGAGGTGAGATATTAGTCTGGGGACGTGAAGCTCCGATACGGCGGATGATGCAACGGTGATGGCTGCGAGCTTTGATTAGAGGCGTGGGAGGTTGACCGGACATGGCGGGGACGCAAATTAGAGCAAGTGCGAGCTCCGATCTCAGACGAGCAGCTAGAGCTGAGGAAATGTTATGGGAAGGGGAGCAGTGGAGAAGACCAGAGTAGAGCAAAGAAATAGATCTGGTCCACGCAGGGGTAAGCTAGTCCACGGTCGCAAAAGATAACAGGGAATACTGACATGGCGGGCCAAGAAGGGTTGACCTAACGGTGGTATTTGAGTACAACCGTTTTTCATCTGGTTCAAACGACTGTTTGGCAGTTAGATTTTGTATTCACCCCCATTTGGCCCTTCTGGACAATTGGCGATTCTACTTTGGCCCCTCCGCGCGATTGATGACAACTTGGGTACCGCGGTGCACTCACCCACCAAGTTTGGTACCGCAAACGAACATTCCCGTCTTTGAGGCAGCATGACTTGATGACGGCAAGCAAAACAGTTGATGACCGACATTACCTCTTCCCTTGAAGTTTGTCATTTGGATTAGTGGACTTGAATATAAATTTGTAATCCCTATTTGTGTGTCTTGCTTTTGGCAAGACGATTATTCATATGAATAAGTTACAAGCCAGTTTGTACTATTCATGGTCACATTACGATTACAAATAAGTTATTCACATCACTATGTTAATGATAATAGTTTAAACATTTATAAAGGATTAGAATGCTAAAAGATATCCAAAGTTTAATAATGAAATGACACTATAGTTTAAGTCATTTTGGTGATTGCATGTTCTTTATGAAGATCGGGGTCCTAGATGCTTAATCTAGAGACTTTGCAAAACCATGCCTCTTGGGCAGAATGACTAAAACTCTGCATTCTGGTAAAACGGTGATATGCGAAGAAATGTTGAACTTTATACATAGTGATGTATCGTATTTTCAACAAGTAGTGGAAATCATTTATTATGGACTTAAGGGAATAAGTGTATTTACTTAATGAAGCATGAAGTTTGAAATGATTTGAATTGTTCAAATGAGTTCACAAGAATAAGAGGATATTGAAATTAACAAGAATACGAAGTCTCTTCGATTTGATCGACATGACAAAGGTATTCAAGTTAAGTTTAGCATAAAAGGAACTTGTGAAAGATGTTTCACAAATTATGATAATTGGACGAATTCAAACTATGTTGAAATATCTAAACATCATAATCACTATGTATCAAGATACATATGGTATAATACCATCTCTTATAGGGGTTATAGTTATCGTTTAGAATTAGAGATCAAAATAAGCAAACACTCATTTGAAATACAAAGGAACATCTAAAAGATTCGTGGAAACAACACCATAAGTGTTATGGCAAGTTCGAGTTTCTGGAGATTTCGATAAGTCGAAGTCATGGCAAATAAACAAGTCTTTGTAGAGCATTCTTAGGAAGCTATGAATGCATCTTCCACAAAAAGGGCAAATCTATTGTTGTCCAAAGTTGACGTTTCTTGATGAAGATACAGGTGGAAGAAAGTAAAAGATCAAAACAAGGTATTTAACCTTACCTCTGGACTGTTGAGTGGCGCAGCGGAGTTTGTTTCGTGAATCCAAACTCTGCAAATAGAGAAGAAACCAATGATATTGATCATGATTTTTTCAGGGAATAATTTTGCTAAATAAAGTAGGATTCAACTATATATTTGTGGAATTTTCTACAAGTTTGTGGAATTATATTATTGATTCACTTGTCATGTTTTGAACAAGACATACCTACAAATTACAAAGAAGCGTGATGGACCTGAGTGCGAGAAATGACTAGGAGTCATAAAATCCTATATTAAGTTACATTTAAGATTGCAAAGTAACAAGTTACTTGATCTTATTAAAGTAAAGAATTTTACTTGATATTTCTAAATGACTGCAAAGTCATAAGAAGGAAATGAAACTTAATGAATGACAAAAAGCTCGATGTGTCACAAGTTTGGACAAATTCAAGGAGTTGACTACAACAATAGTGATGCTTAAGTCTTTTGGATTACACTAGAAATATATATGGATATTGAAGTCTCGTAATTGGAATTATCAAATTGATAATGATCAAAGAATTTTGGAATGTCCAAAATTATAGAGAGGACCTAGATTTGAGTGGGAGTAAATCAGCTTGGTAATTCATAATATGTAGCTGACATATTTTGAGTGGGAGCTAAGTGAAATCCCTGGATCTCAAACATGAATGTCATATTTGAGTGGGAGCGTGAAATCATTCTAGGATATGTGGACGACATATGTGAATGATGTGATTGGTGTTAATAATATTTAAGTTAGATAAACTAGGATGAAGTTGAAGTTATTAAACAATAAGATATATTGAGATAGATTGGTGAGTTTGATAAACACTAAATGTCGAATGCTTCCTAGACTTGATTCTGAAAGATGTCCAGAACATCCTAAGCAAGATTCTGAAGAAGTTCAGAATGGAACAAGGTGAGAAAGTAGTTCTTACTATATGAAGCATTGAGTATAGCAACTATAGTTGAAAGAAAGAGATGTGTTGCATCTCCTATGCCTCAGTCATAGGTTCTTCCATAAAACCATGTTGTATACTCGACGTAATATGACCCGAGGTTCTGGTTGGTAGGACAAAGTCTTAACTATAAGAATGTGTCTTTAAGTGATTCTTGAGTTGATCACTGAACCAGAATCAAGTTTGTACTTAAGTAGCAAGAAGCAATGTAGGTGGCATAGTTGCATTTCATGCACTAGGATCTACATAGATATAGAAGTATAAAGGCTACATCTGATGTGATGTATAATGTTATGGCGGGGCTAGTTTTCTTTTAACGTAGAATGATGTGTCCCAGGGCCCAGTGCCCATGAGAAAGCCCTCGAGGTTGATCTAACGTCACTGTAAGCTCCTGGAATCCGGCCCTGTTCTGCTGCCATGACTATAGTATATACAGAAAGGATAGCAAAGTGTGTTTCGAAGTTTAGATGACAATGGTGAAAACGACCGTCATCATAAACACTAGAAACAAAAGTCTCGCTTTGTTGCCAAACCAATACTTCGACCCATTATAAGATAATGGTGTGAATGTCAAAATTAGGAAGACATTAACGATTTGCAAAAGACATAATGATCTGGTAAAACAGAACATGGACATGACGTTTCCCATGAGCATGCATGATCTGTAAACGCATATGGTATATGGTTTATATGAGTAAAATGTGAGCTAGTTTATTTGTACTCTAGTGCAAGTGGGAGACTGAAGGAGATATGCCCTAGAGGCAAATAATAAATAGGTTTTTATTGTCATATCTCAATTAGTTTATAATAGTTTCATATTGTGCTATAATTGTGCCAAGTAGAAACATTGGTACATATGTGGTATGAAACAACAAAGTCCCTAGTAGTGTCTATTCATACTAGTTCGTTGGTCACGAAGATGATCTGGGTTTCAAGATCATGGGCATTTATGCCGACTGACAATGGGATCATATCATTGGAGAACGATGTGATTGGACATTCCTCGAAGGATTGCAACAGGATCAAGTCATATAGTTCATTGTTGCAATAGCTATACCTAGACTCCTTCTCCTTAGACAGTGTGCTCATATTACTCACTTTTTCCCTAGGTTGCTTAGACTGCATCAACCGTCATCTGGTAATATGGTGGCCATAAAGGTGTACGTTGGTTATTTTGAAGGAACAGTAGATGACATGTGACCGCAAGACCGGAATTTTTTCACCCATATGACGGGTAAAGATACATACGGCCGGTGATGAGGGTTTAACTCATCAATGCCCATTGTTATGGACTTGGGTTTTGGAGAAGGAGGGACCACTAGAGACATCTATCGGCTAGCAAACAAGCACACAGGGGACAAAGATTTACCCAGGTTCATGCCTCGTAGAGGTCCCTACTCCTGCTTGTCTGCTAGTGGAATTATCGAAGGAACCGAAGGTTACAATGGTGCGCAGATGCAATCTGGCGAGGGTGGTGGAAACTAGGGTTGCTTGTGTCCTCCTCGCCGCCCCTCCCAGCCTTTATATAGATAAGCTAGGTCTCGGGTAGCAGGTCGAGTCGGTAACAATTTAGGGTTTTCCCCTTCGCACTTTCTATCTTTAGCTTCTTCTTGTTCTTCAAGCAATCGAGAGTCCGCAGGTTACTCGAATCCTTCGTTTGGGCCTTGGCGACACCGTGGGCCTATACGTATTTAGACCGTATATACCAAGATCGAGTACCTGTAGGGTATACCCATGTCAGTAGCCCCCGAGTGTCCACTGGAATTGCAGATTCGACTGGGGACTTTTGAAGTCTTTCGAGTGCCTGAATGAGTATATATTTCGACTGCTTTTAATTGTGTCATAGGGATTGTTGATATACGTGCCTGATATAACCGAAGTATCGGTATCAGTTAACCACCTTAGGGTGAAACAACGCAATCTACTCGAAATCGAGTCCCTGGACTCGAATCCAAAAAAGTGCTGGTGTAATTCGACTCAAGCCGTGGAGGTCTTACATGAGTCGAATTCCAGTTATATGGGTGTGAGCACTCGACGCGTCCGTCAAGGCATGTTCATCGTACCTGTAGGCACGGGTACATTTCTGGTAGTGCGTAGCTAAATGCGTTGTCAGGCCTTATTCAGGTCTTACCTTCACGCTGTAAGCGCGACATCCGAATTTTATCATCGCGGAGGCGATTCGGGTGACCCATGAGACACAGTCTCTTTGTAGGGAAAAATTATGAGGCGGTGTCTCCATGAGCTTCGAGTGTGGATGTTATCAACACACAGTTTTCTGTACAAATAATCATAGGGTGCGCGACGAGCGCTCCCTATGGGAGTAGCCCCCGAGTGCCTGGTTGAGTCAAAGACTCAGGCAGGGACTAAAGAACTTTTGCGACTGCTGTCGTCTTTTGTTTGCTTGTTTCAGTTGAAATTTTTTTCCAGCGCTCCCTATGGGAGTAACCCATGTCCATAGTCGAATCGTATTTTGAGTGGTTTGGGTTTGCTTCTGATTTTCCATGTTCCTGCAAAAAGAAAAGAAAAATCTTAGGGTGCACGGCCAGCGCTCCCTATGGGAGTAGCCCCCGAGTGCTTGGTGGAGTCGAAGACTCTAGCAAGGACTACATAGTCGAAGTTTTCCGCTGCGTAGCTTTGATGACGCTGCTGATTGCCAGCGTGGCCGTTTGTGGGGCGAAGTTTGACGACGAGCAGTGGGTCCCACTTTCTGACTTTGATTTGACTGGGCGTGCGTAATCTTTATTTTAACTGCGTCTCCTTGATTTGCGTGCGTAATGGGAGTAGTGGAGGGACGGTTCGCGCTTTCCCTTCTCCACGTGTCCAACGCGATGTGTGCCACGCGTTCATTAGGGTTTTTCTAAGCCGTTGGATTGCATCTTCCAGGGGTTAAGTAGCAGCGATGCGACGGTAATTTTCCCATCTATTCTCATTCATCCTTGCTGCCATCGCCATTGCTGCTGCTCCTCTGCTTTTCTCTGCGCCCGTTTCCTCCACGACACTGGACCAGCTCCGCTCGTTTCTGAGCTACTTTCTTCGCTCGCATCACCGTCATGCAATGGGGGAGAAGAAGGGAGGTGCTGCTGCTGATTCCGCGGCCATTGTTGCCGCGGCGAAGAAGAAGGGCGTCTCCACCGCTGCAGGCACCAGCACCGCCGCCGGCGGGAAGAAGAAGGTCGCGGGCACCCGTGTCACGAATGGTGCGTGGCGCCCTTCCATCATCAAGGCGTCCGATCTCCGTCTTCTTCGCCAAGATGGAGTATTGTCTACCGCAGTCGCCGACGCGCGTGTCCCCAGCGGTGAGACCATTCCTGCTCCTCCCACTAGTTTTCGAGTGATGTTTCTAGCATTCATCATTTGCGGTCTCTCCTTGCCTCTTCATCCCTTCTTTAGGGGTCTTCTTTGTTTCTACGGGCTCCAGCTCCATCAGCTGTCCCCATATTCGATCCTCCATATCTCTTGCTTCATCACATTCTATGAGTGCTGGCTCGGAATCGAGCCACACTTCGGCCTTTTCAAGCGCATCTTCAAATTGAAGCGTCAGTCTGCATCTGGCTCTTTAGTTTAAGATGTAGGTGGTTGCGGAATCCACGTCGACCCATCCGCCACCTACTTCGACATCAAGCTCACGGCGTTCGTCCAAGGGTGGAGGGACAAATGGTTCTACATCCGCGATCAGAAGGCCAATGGTGAGCACTTTGGACTCGCGCCCTTCGATCCTGCGACGCCATGTAGGAGGATGCACTCCTGGAAGAACGTAGTCATGCCTGGCGAGCTCGTGGAGACAGACGTGCTGTATCAGCACGTCTGCGACCTCGAGAGTCGCATAGGCAAAGAGGAGGGAGGTTGCGCTCTCATCCGCACTTGGCTGCACTGTCGCGTCCAGCCTCTGCAAGCTAGAGTCCATCCCATGTTTCAGTGGGCTGGCGCTGATGATGCCACTCACGTGTCTACCGATGGCATGTCCGCGAGTGAGGTGGACAAGAGGGTTCGACTGGTCACCAAGTACACCATCAAGGATGTGCTTCCCAGTGAGCCAGTTGTTCCTCCCTTTGATGCTTCGAACCCTCCTCCTGAGGTATAGTTGTGCTACGCAGTAGCTGATTTGTCGATTGCTTTTCTGTTGCTTACTTGCTTTTTGCTGAATTTCGTTGTCTGAATGCAGGATTGGGCGGTGTCGCCTTGTATGCCCCCTCTTCCCGAGGGGATTATTCCTCGTGAAGCCTTGGAAGAGGATGAGTCTGAGTCGACCATCCCTTCTGATGTGGAGGAGGAAGCCCCCGAGTCTGATAGTCCGGACACTCGCAAGCGTTCATGCAGCGAGGATTCTGACGCGTCATCTCCTTCGACTTCGGAAGGTACGGGCGTTGGTGCAGAGTCTTCGTCGGAGTCGAAGGTGGCTACATTTGATTTTGACAAGTTTGACTGGTAAGTTTTCTAGCTTACTTGTCCTTTTATGTTTTGCCCTTGTTGGCCTGTCTCTGGGTTTGCCATTTGTTGACATGGTTTTTATCTTGCAGTCAAGAGGCGTCGTCATCTTCTGGCAACGTCCAATTTTTGAAGGAATAAGGAGTCGCGACCTTGAGGGCCAAGGAAGAGGTCGAGCGCGCTCCTTCTCCTCCAGTGGCGGCCCACTCCAGGCACAACTCTTCCAGTTCTCCTCATGCAGGGGAGCATCGAATGGTTGCCCAGATGATGGTACAGCAGACATCTTCGGAGTCACTAGAGGACCATGTAAGTGTAGCTTTTCTCCTTTGTAGTGTTGTAGTCGATGTTATTTATTGCTTCTGATGATTCTTTGTTGTGCGACAGGTCCTTGTGAAGGAAGCCGCGCACTTGGCAGAACAAGTGATGGCGATGGGCCGCCAGCATGCAATACTAGAGACGCGTCACCACGTGGTTGAAAGTGAGTGTTCTACACTTATTCTTCTTCGTCTTCTCCTTTTGATATAGTCGACTGATAATCAACTTTTGTTTGTCGTGTAGCTGAACATAATGCCTTATTGCATAATGCCTTATTGCATAATGCCGCCACCTTGGAGAAGACACTTGCCGCCGCTATGAAGCGTCGCGACGAGGCAATCGCAGCGCGTGACGAGGCGCGGAAGTGTGAAGAGGATCTGCGTGCCTCCTTCGCGGCCAGGGAAAAGTTGTTCGAAGAACAACTGTTCTCAATCGCTAAGGCTCTCTTAGGTACTTTTGCTTATGGATATTGTTATCCTTCTCTACTTCTAATGTTTTTGCCGGTGGCGCTAATGTTTTTGCCCATGTGTGGGTTTATGTACAGATGCTGGCGATGATATTTCGACCCGCAGGCCCTTCGTCATGATGACGCTCTGGCGGGTGCGCTGTCGGCAGTCGAGGACCGTAGCGCCGCCATCCAGGATACACGTTCCAAGGCGAAGGGCACCCTCAGTCACCTCCGGGAGGAGTTGATGCCCAAGGTGGAGCTGATCGATAATATAGACGAGATGGTGGAGTCACTCGCCGGGGGTGTGCCCTCCATCTACAAGAACTCACTCCGCGCGGCTGGCGCGTCCATGTCGCTTGCCATGGTGCAGGCCCACGGAGTCGAGATCGATCCTGTCGCGGTGTCGAAGGCGATGCCTATTGGCGCGGATGGTCAACAGGTAGTCTTTGCTCCTTTCGCGACTGCCTGTGGCAAATATGGGCATCAGTTGATAAACACTATTGTGAAGTACTCTAAGGAGCTCCAAGGTGCGAAAAAGGCGTCCCCGAAGTCAGAAAGTCGATGGCGTCGCCACGGACTTGATGAAGCCCCCGAAGCCGTCGAAGTCGAAGAAGCTAGCTACTGCTTAGCTAGCTTTGTAATAGTTAATTAGATTGTGTCCTTCTGTTTAAGAACATGCCTGCTGGAGAGTGTATCTGCTGATAGTTTTACTAGTCTTGAATGCATCTGATCCTTTTGTCTTTGTGTTGATTTGGTCGTCTTATTTGCTTCTATCTTAACTTGTGGTAGGGTACATCGAGTGATCCTTTGAGGGAAACTCAGGACTCGCCAACCCTTGATGATACCGTGGCGCCGCCACGCTCCAGGGTAGATGAGCTGTCCTTGCTTTTGGCGACTGCGTGACCGCGTGAAGCAGCTGGAGCATGAGTTGCCCATGCTCCGCGGTAATGCGGATGTATGGAAGTCGAAGGCGGAAAAAGCCACCGCCCGAGAGCAATATCTTCTTGGCGAGGTGACGCAGCTAGCGACCAATTCAAGTGTTAGTTTGCTTGTTCTTATCTTTTCCTTGTAGTTACTCGCAGTGGTACGTTGTACTCATGCTGCTATTGCTGCTTCGTGTAGTTGTCAGCACGCGTCATCCGCAGGAGGAGAAGGATAGAATTTCCATTCTCCTGCATGATCTTACCCAGGAGCAACTTCAAGAGAGTGGATACTTCTAGGTAGATCATGATCGTGCGACTGCACTGGCGACCCTACAGGATCGCGCATCACGAGTGCTGCTTTTTTTGAAGAAGTCGCAGTCATGCTTGAAGAACATTTATCGGGCGATGTTCCCGCTGGACGATACTCCATCAAGCTTGCTGACCCTTCTTGCCAAGTTTCAAGATTTGTCCACGGTTCGCGAATGCGTGAGGCAACAGTTGGTGGCTGGTGCCAAGGCTATCATGTCCATGGTGCGACTACACAGGCCTGACGTAAATGCTGCAGCGATTGCGTCTGGGCCGCCTGCCCCACCAGCAGGTTCTACTTGGAATATGGTGCCGCACTACCAGGCGGTGGATCGCCCAGCAGAAGAGATCGTCGACTTCTTTGAGGAACAAACTGACGTTCTCCTATTGCAGTAGTAGCCTAGTTTGTATCCTGCACATAAGTGTACTTGTGTTGTAAAGTTCGTATAGGTCTTGTAAATAATTTATTGTCGAATGTGCATAAAGAGCTTTGTTAGCACGAAGTGCGGGGCACTATGCGAGTCCTTTTCGTTAGCATGGTCATGTTTTTATCTCAGTCCCTTATCAACCTGTCAGGTGCATGGCAGCTGGGTTGGTGCTGTGTTAAGGGTTTCGATTGATGTACCAGCTACTCAGGATATCGCGTTTTGGTTCGAAGAACATATGTGTATAGGGTGGCACAGCCCCTGAGTATATAAATTAGAAAAGTAAAGGAGAACTCAGAGTTTTGGGGCACTTAGCTTTATTTATTCGAAGAACAGTGCGAGGTACAATGTGTGGCTAAGTAGCCTTGGCTGAGTAGCCTTATTTTGCAACGTAAAAGGTAAAAACGACTAAGGGTAGAAGCGTCGCAGCTATGCGACGTTCCAGGGGTTGGAGTATGCGACTCCTGTCTCTAGATCTTGAAGGCGATAGGCGCCACCTGGGATTACTTCTGTAATCACGTACGGTCCTTCCCAGGGGGACTCGAGCTTGAGATGCCCCAGCTGCTTCAGTCGCAGGACCAGGTCACCTTCGACGAAGGATCTGGGGCGAAGCCTCCTACTGTGGTAGTTGCGCAGGTTCTGCTGGTAGATCGTGGATCTTTCCGCGGCGATTTCCCATGCCTCGTCAGGGAGGTCGATGGAGTCTTCGAGTGCGAGGGATGACTCTTGTTCACTGTAAGCGACCACGTGGCGCGCCTTGTACCATACCTTGGCGGGTAGCACTGCCTCGGCTCCATGCACCATAAAGAATGGCATGTAGCCCGTGGCGCTGTTTGGAGTTGTGCGTAGGCTCTAGAGTAGGGATGGCAGTTGGTCTGTCCAGCAGCCCGCGTCTTGTTCGAGTGGCCGGAGGAGTCGCTTCTTGATGCCGCTGCAGACGAGCCCATTTGCTTTTTCCACCTGACCGTTGGTCTGTGGATGCGCTACTAAGGCGTAGCTGATGTTGATCCCGAGGTTCTCGCAGAATTCTTGGAACTCCTTGGATGTGAAGTTCGTCCCATTGTCGGTGATGATGTCGTGCGGTACTCCGAAGCAGTAGACGATGGACTCGAAGAACTTGACTGCGCTGTGCGCTGATTGGTTGGTCATTGGCATGGCCTCAATCCACTTGGTGAATTTGTCGACGGCGACTAGGAGGTAGACGTAGCCTCCTCGTGAAGACCTTGGAAGTTTGCCAACCATGTCGAGCCCCCACTATGCGAAGGGCTAGGCCAATGGGATTGGCCGTAGCTCTGCGCCTGGTGCGTGCGGCTTGTCCGCGAATCGCTGGCAAGCGTTGCATTTTTGGACGATGTCCTTAGCGTCGCGCATGGCCGTAGGCTAGTAGAACCCAGCTCGTAGAGCTTTGGCAACGAGGGCGCGACTACCGGCGTGGTGCCCGCAGGTCCCTTCATGGATGTCGAGGAGAACTGCTCTTCCATCAGCCATGGAGACGCATCATTGGAATACTCCTGTGATGCTGCGTTTATACAGTTCGCCGTTGATAACGGCGAATGCTTTGGATCACCGCGCGATGTGCCGTGCATCTGACGGATCATCTGGTAACCTCTTGCTGAGGAGGTACGTGATGTACGGCTGCGTCCAGGATTGCTTGATCATCATGACGCTCATTAGTCCCTCGAGTCCTATGTCCAGTTCCAAGTCATCGGGTGCCATTGGCTCATTGGGTGGCGTAGCCCCCGAGTCTGTTGCTGCGCTTCTTTTCTTCTCTGCGGCCTTTGGCTTGATGGAGCGTTCACAGATGCGCTCGAAAAATACCCCAAGTGGTATGGGGGCGCAGGTGGAGCCTATGTTGGCGAGTGCATCCGCCTCTTCGTTGCTTTCGCGACTTACGTGCCGTAGCTCCCAACCATCGAAGCCTCCCTCGAGTGTATCGTAGAGGTCGTGGTACACGATCATGTTGTCGTTCAGTGCGTATCACTCATGCATTGTTTGGTTAACGACCAACTTCGAGTCGCCGTATATGACGAGCCTCTTGGCGCCGCAGGCTTTTGCCATCCTCATACCGTGTAGCAGGGCCTCGTATTCAGCCTCGTTATTTGAGGTTGTGAACTGCATTCGCAGGATATACTTCAGCTTGTCCCCTTGAGGTGATGTTAGTACGACACCTGCACCTGCTCCGTATTTCCGCTTGGACCCATCAAAGTGGATTGTCCAGAGGTAGGACATATCTGGCTTGTCCGGGAGCTGGTTCTCCATCCAGTGCACTAGGAAGTCCGGGAGAACTTGCGACTTGATTGCGTCACGTTTTTCGTACGTGATGTCTCGTGGAGACAATTCTATTCCCCAAAGCGCGACTCGTCCCGTGGCGTCGGGGTTATTAAGGATGTGCCCCAAGGGGGCGTCGTTGACCACCACTATTGGGTGTTCCTGGAAGTAGTGGCGCAGTCGCCGGGCGGTCATGAAGATGCCGTACGTCAGCTTCTGGTAGTGCGGGTACCACTGTTTTGTTGGCGTAAGGACCTCGCTAAGGTAGTATACTGGGCGTTGTACGCCGTGGACCTTGTTTTCCTCCGCTCACTCGACGACAAGCACTATGCTGTCCACCTGGTTAGTGGCGGAGATATACAGCAACAGTGGCTCCCTTTCTTGTGGGGTCACCGGTACTGGCGAAGTGGATAGCAGGCGCTTGAGGTGTTCGAATGCTTCTTGCGCTTCAGAGGTCCACTCGAACTTTTCAGTTTTGTGGAGGAGCTGGTAGAAGGGCAGCGCCTTTTCGCCAATTTGACTGATGAATCGACTGAGGGCCGCGATTCGTCCAGCCAGCTGCTGGACGCCCCTTATGTTTTTCGGCTTCTCCATGGCCAGTATGGCTTTTATCTTCTTCGGGTTCGCCTCGATTCGTCTCGTGGAGATGAGATACCCGAGCAGCTGCCCAGATGGTACGCCGAAGGCGCATTTGTCCGGATTGAGCTTGATCTGGTAGCGGTCGAGGTTGGCAAAGGTTTCACGCAAATCGTCGATTAGAGAGGCTTCCTCCTTGGTCTTGATTACTATGTCGTCAACATAGACTTGAATGTTGCGACCCAGTTGTTCCTTGAGGCAAGCTTGCATGCACCGCTGGTAGGTGGCTCCCGCGTTCTTTAACCCGAAGGGCATTGTGTTGTAGCAGAACACACCAAAGGGCATTGTAAACGTTGTTTTCTCTTGATCTTATTGCTTCATTTGAATTTGATTATAGCCTGAGTAGGCGTCGAGGAAGCAGAGGCGCTCGCATCCCGTGGTGGAATCGATGATCTGGTCGATCCGTGGCAACGGGAAGTGATCCTTTGCACAGTGCTTGTTCAGAGAGGTGAAGTCCACGCACATCCGCAGGATATCCGTGTCCTTTTTCGGTACCAGCACCATGTTGGCGAGCCAAGTGCTTTCCTTGATCTCGCGTATGAACTTGGCCTCGAGGAGTCTGTTGATCTCCATTCCAACTGCCTGTGCTCTTGGCTCAGACAATCGCCGAATTGTTTGCTTGACTGGCCTTGCGTCGGGGTTGACGTTGAGTGCGTGCTCGGCGAATTCCCTGGGAACTCCTAGCATGTCCGCAGGACACCAGGCGAAAATTTCCCAGTGCTCACGGAGGAATTCGACGAGCGCGAGTTCCTATGCGGGACTCAAGTTGTTGGCGATGAGGGCCGTCTTGGCGGGATCCGATGGATGGACCTGCACTTTCTTCGTGTGCACCGATGAGTCGAAGGAGAGATCGGGTTAGCTTGGCCGGCTCAAGGGAGGCAGACTATTGTCTGTTGTCTCCTTTAGTCTCACGAGTTCCTCCTGCATGCCGAAGGACTAGGAAATTCTATTGAATTCCCTGTCGGAACTATCAGATCGCTAGAAGCTCCCATTGATCATGATGACACCATGGGGACGTGGCCTTTTCATCTGCAGGTAGGCGTAGTGGGGCACTGCCATAAACCTGGCGAACACGACGCGCCCGAGGATGCAGTGGTACTGTGAGGGCCAGCCGACGATCTCAAAGTCGATGCGCTCGTGCCGGAAGTTCTTAGGCGTGCCGAAGATGACGTCGAGGTTGATTTTGCCCAGGGGGTATACGCCTTTCCCTGGGACGATGCCATGGAATGTTGTGTCCGAGGCCTCCAGGCAAGTTAGGGGGATCCTCATTGCTCGCAAGGTACTCGTGAATATAAGGTTGATGCCGCTTCCGCCATCCATGAAGACGCGGCTCATGTCGAAGCCTCCGATTTGCGCCTCGAGTACGAGGGGGCAATGGCCTAGACGGGGTACCTGAGGTGGATGGTCGCGTTTGTCAAAGGTGATGCAGGACTCGCTTCCATTGAGGTACTCAGTGGTGGATGGTGGCGAGTGTGTGGCCAAGTTGACTTGGTGAGTGATGGCCTTCTGCACCCTATTGGAGGGGCGTCCCTTTTGGATCATCATGGTGCCCATGGCTCGTGGGTACGGCTCGCCTCCATGGTGCTGGTCTGGTGCGGCTGCATTCGGGGGTGGCCCAGGTGGAGGTGGCGGAGCGCCATGTGCCATGGCGCCTGGAGCGGCTCCGTAGCCTCTTTCGACTACGTTGTGGTTCATCCGAACCAGTCCCTCATGTAGCTTGAGGAACTCGTGGCAATCCTTGAGGAGGTGGCTGGACTTATTCTTGCCATCATGCTTGTCGATGTAGAAGTGCACCGTACATGTCCCAGACAGTTTATCCTGAATGGAGCTCGCGGGTGCCTCGTCGCGAGTGCAGCGTTGCCACACTTGCGTGGTTTTCCTGGAGTCGCGGTATCCGCCGCTACGGTATCCGCTGTTGCGGTTGTGGTCGCGTCTTTCCGCGTAGCCAGCCACGACCATGTTGACGTCGTCGCGGTCATCGTAAATGCGCATGCGACGCTTGCCTTGGCGATCGTGTCTGTGCTCGAGCTCCGCCTCCTCGTTGGAGTGAATGCGATTCTTCACTGAGTCTTCTCCATCGGCCCACCGATTCACGTTCTCCATCAGGTGGTCGATGGTCTTGGGCTTTGAGAGGCCTAGCTCCTCTCTGAGTTCTAAGCGGCACACGCCACCGTTGAAAGCGTCAATCGCGCGATCCTCCGAGATGTTTTCTATGGAGTTCTTGATGATGGACCACCTTTGGATGTAGAAGCGCAGCAATTCGCCAGATCTTTGCTGGCAGCATCTCAACTCTTTGATTGATGCGGGCCGCTTGTATGTGCCCTTAAAGTTGCGCACGAAGCTATAAACCAGCTCGTCCCAACTGCGAATGGATCCGCGTGGGAGGTTGTTGAGCCATGCTCGGGCGGCGCCCTGCGGCTGTAGCTGCAAGCATTGCATGGCCGTGCTTTGACTGCCTCCATGGAGCCTGCTGGACGAGATGTGGTCCTCCAGCCAGATCTTCGGGTCCTATAGGCCGTGAAACTTTGGGTTCTCCGACGAGAGTTTAAACCCTTTAGGCATTAGCTTCTGCCTAATGGACCTGCTGAAGCATTTGGCTCCGCAGAGCTCCACGTCCTCCTCTTCTGAGTCAGTCGACCGAGCATGTCGTGCTCTTGATTTGTTGATCTTGTGCTGCGTGATGTCGTCACGTGCGTCGTAGTCGTGGTCGTGTCGTCGTGAGCGGAAACATCGAGACAAGTCGTGACTGTCATCGCTGGATGAGGGCGAGGAGTAACGCTTTGCTAGCGCTTTGCCCTTCTTTGGTTCCGGTATCGGCTCCTTGTCGAGGGCGGCCTCGATTAATCCCAAGCCCGCGATCGTAGATTGGTGCATGGCGGCTCGGGGGTCCCAAGCTGGTGGTTGGTTGTTCAGGAGGTACATGGTGGCCGCTATCACCGCAGCCTGTGGTGTTTTGGGGACCACATTTCCCCTGGTGTCGACTGTCATAGAGCCAAAGTTGAGGACCTTTGCAGCCTCTATGCGTTCCTGCTCGGCGAGATGGGCCATCCGAGACTGCCTCTTCTTGGCGAGGTGCTCGTTGCCCTTTGAGGAGGATCCTCCGTAAGAGGAGAGTCCAGCACGACGAAGGCTTGACTCGTCTGCCGCCTTTTTGCGCGCCTCGAGTTGCGCGATTGTTTGTACTTGGCGCTTGAAGTCTTCCTTCAAGAGCCAGTGATAGCCCATCAGCAGCTCCTACGGGGATCCGAAGGGTAGAGGGGTGCCTCGCAGGGCCTCGCGACAGCGAGCCCATTCTTGCTTGTTGAGCTTGATTACGACGCGTTCGGCGGTTTGCTCATTTACTATGGTTGGAGGTTCGACTGCCCCTCCGTTGTCAATGGGGACACGATTGCCACCGTTACCGCTGTTGCCGCCGTTACGCTGGTCAGTTCCATTGCCGCGATTGCCGCCATTGTCGCGGTTGGCAGAGGTGTCGCCTACATTGATAACGGCGCACATGAAGTGATTGGGGAAGCTGCTTCTTCCACAACTCTCAGATCCAGAACCGTAGGTTCCATCTTCCGCGGCCAGATCGCTCAGATCGGACTCGCGACTGTTGTCGCTGACCGTGTTCTCGACTGTTGTCGGGGCGTGGAGCTCGCTGAGGGTGCCGATCGATGGAGGAAACCATGATGCTGGGGCAATCGGCTCGGTACTGCGGTACTGCATCTGACCGACTTGGAAGCGGAAGCTCCCGATCGCCAGGCTGATTCCATCGCCCACGGACTCGAAGGCCGGGCGAGTGGCCGGCTTGTGGACGGTGAAGTCGAATAAGCCGAAGAGCTGGTGAATCTGCACTGTTGCGGAGTTGTAGATCGCAGTTGATGGGGCCGAAGAAGACGCAACATCAGCACTCCCAGTTCCCACAGACGGCACCAATTGATGATGGTTTAACTCATGAATGCCCATTGTTATGGACTTTGGTTTTGGAGAAGGAGGGAGCGCTGGAGACATCTATCGGCTAGCAAACAAGCACACAGGGGACAAAGATTTACCTAGGTTCAGGCCTTGTAGAGGTCCCTAATCCTGCTTGTCTTCTCGTGGAATTATCGAAGGAACCGAAGGTTACAATGGTGCGCAGATGCAATCTGGCGAGGGTGGTGGAAACTAGGGTTACGTGTGTCCTCCTCGCTGCCCCCTCCCAGCCTTTATATAGATAGGCTAGGTCTCGGGTAGCAGGTCGAGTCGGTTACAATTTAGGGTTTTCCCCTTCGCACTTTCTATCTTTAGCTTCTTCTTGTTCTTCAAGCAATCGAGAGTCTGCAGGTAACTCGAATCCTTCGTTTGGGCCTTGGTTACACCGTGGGCATGTACGTATTTAGACCGTATATACCAAGCTCGAGTACCTGTAGGGCATACCCATGTCAGCCGGCTTGGTGAGATTACATCTATAAATGTTGCAACATGTTACTAGGTCATGAGGATGTAATATCACGGTAACAAGAAAACAAAACTTGTTGTGGACGAGATTGAACAAGGTATGGGATACCAATGATCGGATCTCGGACAAGTTGTATCGAGAAACAAAAGGAAGAGGATGCTACATTTAGCGGTTCAAACGACATTGTCATCAGGAATGCATAGGGGTCACATGGATATCCCTGGTCCCTCTATTGATCATTGATATAGATCATGTCTAGAGCATTCCTGAGCCGTGAGAGGATACACTTAAGGGTACGATGACAGTGATCATTCGTAAGACGAAATCACAATAGAGAAAGAGAAAGCCGGAATCATTCCGCAGAGAGATCCGAAGTTATTCGGAGAAAGAATAAAGGACCGGAATCATTCCGGGATAGATCCGAAGTCGTTCGGAGGAAATCGAAAGGGAACCAAAAGGTGTTTCGGGTCAAGATGGATTTTGTAATATGTATTTACATATTAATTAGTGTAATTAATATTAAATCTAATATTAAAATCTAATTTGAAGGGTTATTCCACTAATGGGCCAATCTTCCTAGGGAAATAGGGCCCGTGAGGGAAAACCGGAGGAGGGAAGGGCCAAGGCCCAGGCACCTCAAGGGGGCCCACCCGGCCAGCCTAGGGCTATGCGCGGGGTGGGGCCCACTCCTGGCCGGCGGCCCATGAGGCCAATGCGCCTCCCCCTCTCTCCCTTGAATAGTCCCACATGGGAAACCCAAAGGGGAGGGCACACCCCCTCCCCCTATATAAAGGGGTGCCCATGGGTGGGATTCAACACACCAATATTTGGAGAACTCCTTTGGTTGACTTCCTCCTTCCCTCTCTCTCTAGCCCTTGCGACCATGGCCCCATGTTTGGGATATGCGATCGAGGCACACCTACAGCACGCCGTTGCGCTCTAGGGATTCCTAGCCGAATATCAACTTACGCACTCTCGGCGGGATCGGGGAGCCAGAGATCTCATTGTGCACCGGATGTGTACGAAGATACGAGGCGCAACACTTGGGGCGCTTGAATGTCGTGAGCCGGAGCTATTGCACGATGAAGATGACAAAGGAGCAAGGGGTGACCTGCGAGGAGCTTCGCGACCTTGAGGTCGGCTACGAGTACGACTACTTCAACCACGTTCCCCGTGGAACGTTAACCGTGCACGGTCTACAAGGGTATGTATTCTCTATGCTCTGGCCGTTACCGCATTACCACATAGATAGATCCTAGGCAGTTCTGGGGTTACACTGTAGGAAATGTTTTGTTTTCTGCACCGATCCCCAACAAAAGAACACACATGTAATGACACTGGTGGATCCATGTGTGGTCTCTAAAGAGAACACACATTTCAATGACACTGGTGGATCCATATGTGGTATGTGAAAAGAACAGTCATGAAATGACTCCAGTTGTAGTTAGTAAAAAGAACACACATGCAATGACACTGGTGGATCCATAGGTGGATTGTGAAAAGAACACACATGCAATGACACTGGTGGATCCATACGTGGTATGTGAAAAGAACACACATGCAATGACTCTAGTTGTTGTTAGTAAAAAGAACACACATGCAATAACACTGGTGGATCCATAGGTGGATTGTGAAAAGAACACACATGCAATGACACTGGTGGATCCATATGTGGTATGTGAAAAGAACACACATGCAATGACTCTGGTTGTTGTTAGTAACAAGAACACACATGCAATAACACTGGTGGATCCATGTGTGGTCTCTAAAGAGAACACACATTTCAATGACACTGGTGGATCCATATGTGGTATGTGAAAAGAACACACATGCAATGACTCTGGTTGTTAGTAAAAAGAACACACATGCAATGACACTGGTGGATCCATAGGTGGATTGTGAAAAGAGGACACATGCAATGACTCTGGTTGTTGTTAGTAAAAAGAACACACATGCAATGACACTGGTGGATCCATAGGTGGATTGTGAAAAGAACACACATGCAATGACACTGGTGGATCCATATGTGGTATGTGAAAAGAAGACACATGCAATGACTCTGGTTGTTGTTAGTAAAAAAGCACACATGCAATAACACTGGTGGATCCATAGGTGGTGAAAAGAACACACATGCAATGACACTGGTGGATCCATATGTAGTATGTGAAAAGAACACACATGTAATGACTCTGGTTGTTGTTACTAAAAAAGAACACACATGCAATGACACTGGTGGATCCATGTGTGGTCTCTGAAGAGAACACAGATTTCAATGACACTGGTGGATCCATATGTGGTATGTGAAAATAACACACATGAAATTACTCCAGTTGTGGTTAGTAAAAAGAACACACATGCAATGACACTAGTGGATCCATATGTGGTATGTGAAAATAACACACATGCAATGACTCTGTTAGTTAGTAAAAAGAACACACAGCAATGACACTGGTGGATCCACGTGTGGTCTCTTAAGAGAACACACATTTCAATGACTCTGATGGATCCATATGTGGTATGTGAAAAGAACACACATCAAATGACTCTTGTTGTTTTCAGTAAAAAGAACACGCATGCAATGACACAGGTGGATCCATGTGTGGTCTCTGAAGAAAACACATGCAATGACTCTGGTTGTTGTTAGTAAAAATAGCACACATGCAATGACACTGGTGGATCCATGGGTGGATTGTGAAAAGAACACACATGCAATGACACTGTGGATCCATATGTGGTATGTGAAAAGAACACACATTTCAATGACTCTGGTTGTTGTTAGTAAAAATAACACACATGCAATGATACTGGTGGATCCATGTGTGGTCTCTGAAGAGAACACACATGCAATGACTCTGGTTGTTGTTAGTAAAAAGAGCACACATGCAATGACACTGGTGGATCCATAGGTGGATTGTGAAAAGAACACACATGCAATGACACTGGTGGATCCATATGTGGTATGTGAAAAGAACACACATGCAATGCCTCTGGTTGTTGTTAGTAAAAAGAACACACATGTAATGACACTGGTGTTTCCATATGTGGATTGTGAAAAGAACACACATGCAATGACACTGGTGGATCAACATGTGGTATGTGAAAAGAACACACATCCAATGACTCTAGTTGTTGTTAGTAACAAGAACACACATGCAATAACACTGGTGGATCCGTGTGTGGTCTCCGAAGACAACACACATTTGAATGACACTGGTGGATCCATATGTGGTATGTGAAAAGAACTCACATGAAATGACTCTGGTTGTTGTTAGTAAAAAAGCACACATGCAATGACACTGGTGGATCCATAGGTGTATTGTGAAAAGAAAACACATGCAATGACACTGGTGGATCCATATGTGGTATGTGAAAATAACACACATGCAATGACTCTTGTTGTTGTTAGTAAAACGAACACACGTGCAATGACACTGGTGGATCCATAGGTGGAATGCGAAAACAGCACACATGCAATGACTCTGGTTGTTGTTAGTAAAAAAGCACACATGCAATGACACTGGTTGATCCATAGGTGGTGAAAAGAACACACATGCAATGACACTGGTGGATCCATATGTGGTATGTGAAAATAACAAACATGCAATGACTCTGGTTGTTATTAGTAAAAAGAACACACATGAAATGACACTGGTGGATCCATGTGTGGTATCTGAAGAGAACACATATTTCAATGACACTGGTGGATCGATATGTGGTATGTGAAAAGAACACACATGAAATGACTCCAGTTGTGGTTAGTAAAAAGAACACACATGCAATGACACTGGTGGATCCATATGTGGTATCTGAAAATAACACACATGCAATGACTCTGGTTGTTAGGAAAAAGAACACACATGCAATGACACTAGTGGATCCATGTGTGGTCTCTAAAGATCACACAGATGCAATGACTCTGGTTGTTGTTAGTAAAAAGAGCACACATGCAATGGCACTGGTGGATCCATAGGTGGATTGTGAAAAGAAAACACAGGCAATGACACTGGTGGATCCATATGTGGTATGTGAAAAGAACACATATGCAATGACTCTTGTTGTTGTTAGTAAAAAGAACACACGTGCAATGACACTGGTGGATCCATAGGTGGATTGCGAAAAGAGCACACATGCAATGACTCTGGTTGTTGTTAGTAAAAAAGCACACATGCAATGACACTGGTGGATCCATAGGTGGTGAAAAGAACACACATGCAATGACACTGGTGGATCCATATGTGGTATGTGAAAAGAACACACATGTAATGACTCTAGTTGTTGTTACTAAAAAAGAACACACATGCAATGACATCAGGATCCATGTGTGGTCTCTGAAGAGAACACACATTTCAATGACACTAGTGGATCCATATGTGGTATGTGAAAAGAACACACATGAAATTACTCCAGTTGTGGTTAGTAAAAAGAACACACATGCAATGACACTGGAGGATCCATATGTGGTATGTGAAAATAACACACATGCAATGACTCTGGTTGTTAGTAAAAAGAACACATATGCAATGGCACTGGTGGATCCACGTGTGGTCTCTTAAGAGAACACACATTTCAATGACTCTGGTGGATCCATATGTGGTATCTGAAAATAACACACATGCAATGACTCTGGTTGTTAGGAATAAGAACACACATGCAATGACACTAGTGGATCCATGTGTGGTCTCTAAAGATCACACAGATGCAATGACTCTGGTTGTTGTTAGTAAAAAGAGCACACATGCAATGGCACTGGTGGATCCATAGGTGGATTGTGAAAAGAAAACACAGGCAATGACACTGGTGGATCCATATGTGGTATGTGAAAAGAACACACATGCAATGACTCTTGTTGTTGTTAGTAAAAAGAACACACGTGCAATGACACTGGTGGATCCATAGGTGGATTGCGAAAAGAGCACACATGCAATGACTCTGGTTGTTGTTAGTAAAAAAGCACACATGCAATGACACTGGTGGATCCATAGGTGGTGAAAAGAACACACATGCAATGACACTGGTGGATCCATATGTGGTATGTGAAAAGAACACACATGTAATGACTCTAGTTGTTGTTACTAAAATAGAACACACATGCAATGACACTGGTGGATCCATGTGTGGTCTCTGAAGAGAACACACATTTCAATGACACTAGTGGATCCATATGTGGTATGTGAAAAGAACACACATGAAATTACTCCAGTTGTGGTTAGTAAAAAGAACACACATGCAATGACACTGGTGGATCCATATGTGGTATGTGAAAATAACACACATGCAATGACTCTGGTTGTTAGTAAAAAGAACACATATGCAATGGCACTGGTGGATCCACGTGTGGTATCTTAAGAGAACACACATTTCAATGACTCTGGTGGATCCATATGTGGTATGTGAAAAGAGCACACATCAAATGACTCTGGTTGTTAGGAAAAAGAACACACATGCAATGACACTGGTGGATCCATGTGTGGTCTCTGACGAGAACACACATGCAATGACTCTGGTTGTTGTTAGTAAAAAGAGCACACATGCAAGGACACTAGTGGATCCATAGGTGGATTGTGAAAAGAGCACACATGCAATGACTCTGGTTGTTGTTAGTAAAAAGAACACACATGCAATGACACTAGTGGATCCATAGGTGGATTGTGAAAATAACACACATGCAATGACACTGGTGGATCCATATGTGGTATGTGAAAAGAACACACATGCAATGACTCTGGTTATTGTTAGTAAAAAGAACACACATGCAATGACACTGGTGGATCCATAGTGGATTGTGAAAAGAACACACAAGCAATGACACTGGTGGATCCATATGTGGTATGTGAAAAGAACACACATGCAATGACTCTGGTTGTTGTTAGTAACAAGAACACACATGCAATAACATAGGTGGATCCATGTGTGGTCTCTAAAGAGAACACACATTTCAATGACACTGGTGGATCCATATGTGGTATGTGAAAAGAACACACATGCAATGACTCTAGTTGTTAGTAAAAAGAACACACATGCAATGACACTGGTGGATCCATAGGTGGATTGTGAAAAGAGGACACGTGCAATGACTCTGGTTATTGTTAGTAAAAGAACACACATGCAATGACACTGGTGGATCCATAGGTGGATTGTGAAAAGAACACACATGCAATGACACTGGTGGATCCATATGTGGTATGTGAAAAGAAGACACATGCAATGACTCTGGTTGTTGTTAGTAAAAAAGCACACATGCAATAACACTGGTGGATCCATAGGTGGTGAAAAGAACACACATGCAATGACCTTTGGTGGATCCATATGTGGTATGTGAAAAGAACACACATGTAATGACTGGTTGTTACTAAAAAAGAACACACATGCAATGACACTGGTGGATCCATGTGTGGTCTCTGAAGAGAACACACATTTCAATGACACTAGTGGATCCATATGTGGTATGTGAAAAGAACACACATGAAATTACTCCAGTTGTGGTTAGTAAAAAGAACACACATGCAATGACACTGGTGGATCCATATGTGGTATGTGAAAATAACACACATGCAATGACTCTGGTTGTTAGTAAAAAGAACACATATGCAATGGCACTGGTGGATCCACGTGTGGTCTCTTAAGAGAACACACATTTCAATGACTCTGGTGGATCCATATGTGGTATGTGAAAAGAACACACATCAAATGACTCTGGTTGTTGTTAGTAAAAAGAACACGCATGCAATGACACAGGTGGATCCATGTGTGGTCTCTGAAGAAAACACACATGCAATGACTCTGGTTGTTGTTAGTAAAAATAGCACACATGCAATGACACTGGTGGATCCATGGGTGGATTGTGAAAAGAACACACATGCAATGACACTGTGGATCCATATGTGGTATGTGAAAAGAACACACATTTCAATGACTCTAGTTGTTGTTAGTAAAAAGAACACACGTGCAATGACACTGGTGGATCCATGTGTGGTCTCTGAAGAGAACACACATGCAATGACTCTGGTTGTTGTTAGTAAAAAGAGCACACATGCAATGACACTGGTGGATCCATAGGTGGATTGTGAAAAGAACACACATGCAATGACACTGGTGGATCCATATGTGGTATGTGAAAAGAACACACATGCAATGACTTTGGTTGTTGTTAGTAAAAATAACACACATGTAATGACACTGGTGTTTCCATAGGTGGATTGTGAAAAGAACACACATGCAATGACACTAGTGGATCCACATGTGGTATGTGAAAATAACACACATCCAATGACTCACAGTTGTTAGTAACAAGAACACACATGCAATAACACTGGTGGATCCTTGTGTTGTCTCCGAAGAGAACACACATTTCAATGACACTGGTGGATCCATATGTGGTATGTGAAAAGAACTCACATGAAATGACTCTGGTTGTTGTTAGTAAAAAAGCACACATGCAATGACACTGGTGGATCCATAGGTGGATTGTGAAAAGAAAACACAGGCAATGACACTGGTGGATCCATATGTGGTATGTGAAAAGAACACACATGCAATGACTCTTGTTGTTGTTAGTAAAAGGAACACACGTCTGATGACCTGGTGGATCCATAGGTGGATTGCGAAAAGAGCACACATGCAATGACTCTGGTTGTTGTTAGTAAAAAAGCACACATGCAATGACACTGGTGGATCCATAGGTGGTGAAAAGAACACACATGCAATGACACTGGTGGATCCATATGTGGTATGTGAAAAGAACACACATGTAATGACTCTGGTTGTTGTTACTAAAAAGAACACACATGCAATGACCTTTGGTGGATCCATGTGGTCTCTGAAAGAACACACATTTCAATGACACTAGTGGATCCATATGTGGTATGTGAAAAGAAC
This sequence comes from Avena insularis, assembly GCA_023614405.1. Classification (NCBI taxonomy): domain Eukaryota; kingdom Viridiplantae; phylum Streptophyta; class Magnoliopsida; order Poales; family Poaceae; genus Avena; species Avena insularis. The sequence continues at coordinate 487,416,879 of CM042690.1, forward strand.
ACACATGAAATTACTCCAGTTGTGGTTAGTAAAAAGAACACACATGCAATGACACTGGTGGATCCATATGTGGTATGTGAAAATAACACACATGCAATGACTCTGGTTGTTAGTAAAAAGAACACATATGCAATGGCACTGGTGGATCCACGTGTGGTCTCTTAAGAGAACACACATTTCAATGACTCTGGTGGATCCATATGTGGTATGTGAAAAGAACACACATCAAATGACTCTGGTTGTTGTTAGTAAAAATAACACGCATGCAATGACACTGGTGGATCCATGTGTGGTCTCTCAGAAAACACACATGCAATGACTCTGGTTGTTGTTAGTAAAAATAGCACACATGCAATGACACTGGTGGATCCATGGGTGGATTGTGAAAAGAACACACATGCAATGACACTGGTGGATCCATGGGTGGATTGTGAAAAGAACACACATTTCAATGTCTCTTGTTGTTGTTTGTTAAAAGAACACACATGCAATGATACCGGTGGATCCAAGTGTGGTCTCTGAAGATTACACACATGCAATGACTCTGGTTGTTATTAGTAAAAAGAGCACACATGCAATGACACTGGTGGATCCATAGGTGGATTGTGAAAAGAACACACATGCAATGACACTGGTGGATCCATATGTGGTATGTGAAAAGAACACACATGCAATGACTTTGGTTGTTGTTAGTAAAAATAACACACATGTAATGACACTGGTGTTTCCATAGGTGGATTGTGAAAAGAACACACATGCAATGACACTAGTGGATCCACATGTGGTATGTGAAAAGAACACACATCCAATGACTCTGGTTGTTGTTAGTAACAAGAACACACATGCAATAACACTGGTGGATCCGTATGTGGATTGCGAAAAGAGCACACATGCAATGACTCTGGTTGTTGTTAGTAAAAAGAGCACACATGCAATGACACTGGTGGATCCATAGGTGGATTGTGAAAAGAACACACATGCAATGACACTGGTGGATCCATATGTGGTATGTGAAAAGAACACACGTTTCAATGACCCTGGTTGTTGTTAGTAAAAGGAACACACATGCAATGACACTGGTGGATCCATGTGTGGTCTCTGAAAATAACACACATGCAATGACTCTGGTTGTTAGGAAAAAGAACACACATGCAATGATACTAGTGGATCCATGTGTGGTCTCTGAAGAGAACACACATTTCAATGACTCTGGTGGATCCATATGTGGTATGTGAAAAGAGCACACATCAAATGACTCTGGTTGTTAGTAAAAAGAACACACATGTAATGACACTGGTGGATCCATGTGTGGTCTCTGACGAGAACACACATGCAATGACTCTGGTTGTTGTTAGTAAAAAGAGCACACATGCAAGGACACTAGTGGATCCATAGGTGGATTGTGAAAAGAGCAGACATGCAATGACTCTGGTTGTTGTTAGTAAAAAGAACACACATGCAATGACACTAGTGGATCCATAGGTGGATTGTGAAAATAACACACATGCAATGACACTGGTGGATCCATATGTGGTATGTGAAAAGAACACACATGCAATGACTCTGGTTATTGTTAGTAAAAAGAACACACATGCAATGACACTGGTGGATCCATAGTGGATTGTGAAAAGAACACACATGCAATGACACTGGTGGATCCATATGTGGTATGTGAAAAGAACACACATGCAATGACTCTGGTTGTTGTTAGTAACAAGAACACACATGCAATAACACTGGTGGATCCATGTGTGGTCTCTAAAGAGAACACACATTTCAATGACACTGGTGGATCCATATGTGGTATGTGAAAAGAACACACATGCAATGACTCTAGTTGTTAGTAAAAAGAAGACACATGCAATGACACTGGTGGATCCATAGGTGGATTGTGAAAAGAGGACACGTGCAATGACTCTGGTTGTTGTTAGTAAAAGAACACACATGCAATGACACTGGTGGATCCATAGGTGGATTGTGAAAAGAACACACATGCAATGACACTGGTGGATCCATATGTGGTATGTGAAAAGAAGACACATGCAATGACTCTGGTTGTTGTTAGTAAAAAAGCACACATGCAATAACACTGGTGGATACATAGGTGGTGAAAAGAACACACATGCAATGACACTGGTGGATCCATATGTGGTATGTGAAAAGAACACACATGTAATGACTCTGGTTGTTGTTACTAAAAAATAACACACATGCAATGACACTGGTGGATCCATGTGTGGTCTCTGAAGAGAACACACATTTCAATGACACTGGTGGATCCATATGTGGTATGTGAAAAGAACACACATGAAATTACTACAGTTGTGGTTACTAAAAAGAACACACATGCAATGACACTGGTGGATCCATATGTGGTATGTGAAAATAACACACATGCAATGACTCTGGTTGTTAGTAAAAAGAACACAGATGCAATGGCACTGGTGGATCCACGTGTGGTCTCTTAAGAGAACACACATTTCAATGACTCTGGTGGATCCATATGTGGTATGTGAAAAGAACACACATCAAATGACTCTGGTTGTTGTTAGTAAAAAGAACACGCATGCAATGACACAGGTGGATCCATGTGTGGTCTCTGAAGAAAACACACATGCAATGACTCTGGTTGTTGTTAGTAAAAATAGCACACATGCAATGACACTGGTGGATCCATGGGTGGATTGTGAAAAGAACACACATGCAATGACACTGGTGTTTCCATAGGTGGATTGTGAAAAGAACACACATGCAATGACACTAGTGGATCCACATGTGGTATGTGAAAATAACACACATCCAATGACTCTGGTTGTTGTTAGTAACAAGAACACACATGCAATAACACTGGTGGATCCGTGTGTGGTCTCCGAAGAGAACACACATTTCAATGACACTGGTGGATCCATATGTGGTATGTGAAAAGAACTCACATGAAATGACTCTGGTTGTTGTTAGTAAAAAAGCACACATGCAATGACACTGGTGGATCCATAGGTGGATTGTGAAAAGAAAACACAGGCAATGACACTGGTGGATCCATATGTGGTATGTGAAAAGAACACACATGCAATGACTCTTGTTGTTGTTAGTAAAAGGAACACACATGCAATGACACTGGTGGATCCATAGGTGGATTGCGAAAAGAGCACACATGCAATGACTCTAGTTGTTGTTAGTAAAAAAGCACACATGCAATGACACTGGTGGATCCATAGGTGGTGAAAAGAACACACATGCAATGACACTGGTGGATCCATATGTGGTATGTGAAAAGAACACACATGTAATGACTCTGGTTGTTGTTACTAAAAAAGAACACACATGCAATGACACTGGTGGATCCATGTGTGGTCTCTGAAGAGAACACACATTTCAATGACACTAGTGGATCCATATGTGGTATGTGAAAAGAACACACATGAAATTACTCCAGTTGTGGTTAGTAAAAAGAACACACATGCAATGAAACTGGTGGATCCATATGTGGTATGTGAAAATAACACACATGCAATGACTCTGGTTGTTAGTAAAAAGAACACATATGCAATGGCACTGGTGGATCCACGTGTGGTCTCTTAAGAGAACACACATTTCAATGACTCTGGTGGATCCATATGTGGTATGTGAAAAGAACACACATCAAATGACTCTGGTTGTTGTTAGTAAAAATAACACGCATGCAATGACACAGGTGGATCCATGTGTGGTCTCTGAAGAAAACACACATGCAATGACTCTGGTTGTTGTTAGTAAAAATAGCACACATGCAATGACACTGGTGGATCCATGGGTGGATTGTGAAAAGAACACACATGCAATGACACTGGTGGATCCATGGGTGGATTGTGAAAAGAACACACATTTCAATGACTCTGGTTGTTGTTTGTAAAATGAACACACGTGCAATGACACTGGTGGATCCATGTGTGGTCTCTGAAGAGAACACACATGCAATGACTCTGGTTGTTATTAGTAAAAAGAGCACACATGCAATGACACTGGTGGATCCATAGGTGGATTGTGAAAAGAACACACATGCAATGACACTGGTGGATCCATATGTGGTATGTGAAAAGAACACACATGCAATGACTTTGGTTGTTGTTAGTAAAAATAACACACATGTAATGACACTGGTGTTTCCATAGGTGGATTGTGAAAAGAACACACATGCAATGACACTAGTGGATCCACATGTGGTATGTGAAAAGAACACACATCCAATGACTCTGGTTGTTGTTAGTAACAAGAACACACATGCAATAACACTGGTGGATCCATATGTGGATTGCGAAAAGAGCACACATGCAATGACTCTGGTTGTTGTTAGTAAAAAGAGCACACATGCAATGACACTGGTGGATCCATAGGTGGATTGTGAAAAGAACACACATGCAATGACACTGGTGGATCCATATGTGGTATGTGAAAAGAACACACGTTTCAATGACCCTGGTTGTTGTTAGTAAAAGGAACACACATGCAATGACACTGGTGGATCCATGTGTGGTCTCTGAAGAGAACACACATGCAATGACTCTGGTTGTTGTTAGTAAAAAGAGTACACATGCAATGACACTAGTGGATCCATAGTAGGATTGTGAAAAGAACACACATGCAATGACACTGGTGGATCCATATGTGGTATGTGAAAAGAACACACATTTCAATGACTCTGGTTATTGTTAGTAAAAAGAACACACATGCAATGACACTGGTGGATCCATGTGTGGTCTCTGAAGAGAACACACATTTCAATGACACCGGTGGATCCATATGTGGTATGTGAAAAGAACACACATCCAATGACTCTGGTTGTTGTTAGTAACAAGAACACACATGCAATAACACTGGTGGATCCATATGTGGATTGCGAAAAGAGCACACATGCAATGACTCTGGTTGTTGTTAGTAAAAAAGCACACATGCAATGACACTGGTGGATCCATAGGTGGTGAAAAGAACACACATGCAATGACACTGGTGGATCCATATGTGGTATGTGAAAAGAACACACATCAAATGACTCTGGTTGTTGTTAGTAAAAAGAACACGCATACAATGACACAGGTGGATCCATGTGTGGTCTCTGAAGAAAACACACATGCAATGACTCTGGTTGTTGTTAGTAAAAATAGCACACATGCAATGACACTGGTGGATCCACAGGTGGATTGTGAAAAGAACACACATGCAATGACACTGGTGGATCCATATGTGGTATGTGAAAAGAACACACATGCAATGACTTTGGTTGTTGTTAGTAAAAATAACACACATGTAATGACACTGGTGTTTCCATAGGTGGATTGTGAAAAGAACACACATGCAATGACACTAGTGGATCCACATGTGGTATGTGAAAAGAACACACATCCAATGACTCTGGTTGTTGTTAGTAACAAGAACACACATGCAATAACACTGGTGGATCCATATGTGGATTGCGAAAAGAGCACACATGCAATGACTCTGGTTGTTGTTAGTAAAAAAGCACACATGCAATGACACTGGTGGATCCATAGGTGGTGAAAAGAACACACATGCAATGACACTGGTGGATCCATATGTGGTATGTGAAAAGAACACACATCAAATGACTCTGGTTGTTGTTAGTAAAAAGAACACGCATGCAATGACACAGGTGGATCCATGTGTGGTCTCTGAAGAAAACACACATGCAATGACTCTGGTTGTTGTTAGTAAAAAGAGCACACATGCAATGACACTGGTGGATCCATAGGTGGATTGTGAAAAGAACACACATGCAATGACACTGGTGGATCCATATGTGGTATGTGAAAAGAACACACATGCAATGACTTTGGTTGGTGTTAGTAAAAATAACACACATGTAACGACACTGGTGTTTCCATAGGTGGATTGAGAAAAGAACACACATGCAATGACACTGGTGGATCCACATGTGGTATGTGAAAAGAACACACATCCAATGACTCTGGTTGTTGTTAGTAACAAGAACACACATGCAATAACACTGGTGGATCCGTGTGTGGTCTCCGAAGAGAACACACATTTTAATCACACTGGTGGATCCATATGTGGTATGTGAAAAGAACTCACATGAAATGACTCTGGTTGTTGTTAGTAAAAAAGCACACATGCAATGACACTGGTGGATCCATAGGTGGATTGTGAAAAGAAAACACAGGCAATGACACTGGTGGATCCATATGTGGTATGTGAAAAGAACACACATGCAATGACTCTTGTTGTTGTTAGTAAAAAGAACACACGTGCAATGACACTGGTGGATCCATAGGTGGATTGCGAAAAGAGCACACATGCAATGACTCTGGTTATTGTTAGTAAAAAAGCACACATGCAATGACACTGGTGGATCCATAGGTGGTGAAAAGAACACACATGCAATGACACTGGTGGATCCATATGTGGTATGTGAAAAGAACACACACGCAATGACTCTAGTTGTTATTAGTAAAAAGAACACACATGCAATGACACTGGTGGATCCATGTGTGGTATCTGAAGAGAACACACATTTCAAGGACACTGGTGGATCGATATGTGGTATGTGAAAAGAAAACACATGAAATGACTCCAGTTGTGGTTAGTAAAAAGAACACACATGCAATGATACTGGTGGATCCATATGTGGTATCTGAAAATAACACACATGCAATGACTCTGGTTGTTAGTAAAAAGAACACACATGCAATGACACTAGTGGATCCATGTGTGGTCTCTGAAGAGAACACACATTTCAATGACTCTGGTGGATCCATATGTGGTATGTGAAAAGAGCACACATCAAATGACTCTGGTTGTTAGTAAAAAGAACACGCATGCAATGACACTGGTGGATCCATGTGTGGTCTCTGACGAGAACACACATGCAATGACTCTGGTTGTTAGTAAAAAGAGCACATATGCAAGGACACTAGTGGATCCATAGGTGGATTGTGAAAAGAGCACACATGCAATGACTCTGGTTGTTGTTAGTAAAAAGAACACACATGCAATGACACTAGTGGATCCATAGGTGGATTGTGAAAATAACACACATGCAATGACAATGGTGGATCCATATGTGGTATGTGAAAATAACACACATGCAATGACTCTGGTTGTTGTTAGTAAAAAGAACACACATGCAATGACACTGGTGGATCCATAGGTGGATTGTGAAAAGAACACACATGCAATGACACTGGTGGATCCATATGTGGTATGTGAAAAGAACACACATGCAATGACTCTGGTTGTTGTTAGTAACAAGAACACACATGCAATAACACTGGTGGATCCATGTGTGGTCTCTAAAGAGAACACACATTTCAATGACACTGGTGGATCCATATGTGGTATGTGAAAAGAACACACATGCAATGACTCTGGTTGTTAGTAAAAAGAACACACATGTAATGACACTGGTGGATCCATAGGTGGATTGTGAAAAGAGGACACATGCAATGACTCTGGTTGTTGTTAGTAAAAAGAACACACATGCAATGACACTGGTGGATCCATAGGTGGATTGTGAAAAGAACACACATGCAATGACACTGGTGGATCCATATGTGGTATGTGAAAAGAAGACACATGCAATGAATCTGGTTGTTGTTAGTAAAAAAGCACACATGCAATAACACTGGTGGATCCATAGGTGGTGAAAAGAACACACATGCAATGACACTAGTGGATCCATATGTGGTATGTGAAAAGAACACACATGTAATGACTCTGGTTGTTGTTACTAAAAAAGAACACACATGCAATGACACTGGTGGATCCATGTGTGGTCTCTGAAGAGAACACACATTTCAATGACACTGGTGGATCCATATGTGGTATGTGAAAAGAACACACATGAAATTACTCCAGTTGTGGTTAGTAAAAAGAACACACATGCAATGACACTGGCGGATCCATATGTGGTATGTGAAAATAACACACATGCAATGACTCTCGTTGTTAGTAAAAAGAACATACATGCAATGACACTGGTGGATCCACGTGTGGTCTCTTAAGAGAACACACATTTCAATGAATCTGGTGGATCCATATGTGGTATGTGAAAAGAACACACATCAAATGACTCTGGTTGTTGTTAGTAAAAAGAACATGCATGCAATGACACAGGTGGATCCATGTGTGGTCTCTGAAGAAAACACACATGCAATGACTCTGGTTGTTGTTAGTAAAAATAGCACACATGCAATGACACTGGTGGATCCATGGGTGGATTGTGAAAAGAACACACATGCAATGACACTGTGGATCCATATGTGGTATGTGAAAAGAACACACATTTCAATGACTCTGGTTGTTGTTAGTAAAAAGAACACACATGCAATGACACTTGTGGATCCATGTGTGGTCTCTGAAGAGAACACACATGCAATGACTCTGGTTGTTGTTAGTAAAAAGAGCACACATGCAATGACACTGGTGGATCCATAGGTGGATTGTGAAAAGAACACACATGCAATGACACTGGTGGATCCATATGTGGTATGTGCAAAGAACACACATGCAATGACTCTGGTTGTTGTTAGTAAAAAGAACACACATGTAATGACACTGGTGTTTCCATCGGTGGATTGTGAAAAGAACACACATGCAATGACACTGGTGGATCCACATGTGGTATGTGAAAAGAACACACATCCAATGACTCTGGTTGTTGTTAGTAACAAGAACACACATGCAATAACACTGGTGGATCCGTGTGTGGTCTCCGAAGAGAACACACATTTCAATGACACTGGTGGATCCATATGTGGTATGTGAAACGAACTCACATGAAATGACTCTGGTTGTTGTTAGTAAAAAAGCACACATGCAATGACACTGGTGGACCAATAGGTAGATTGCGAAAAGAAAACACAGGCAATGACACTGGTGGATCCATATGTGGTATGTGAAAAGAACACACATGCAATGGCTCTTGATGTTGTTAGTAAAAAGAACACATGTGCAATGACACTGGTGGATCCATAGGTGGATTGCGAAAGGAGCACACATGCAATGACTCTGGTTGTTGTTAGTAAAAAAGCACACATGCAATGACACTGGTGGATCCATAGGTGGTGAAAAGAACACACATGCAATGACACTGGTGGATCCATATGTGGTATGTGAAAAGAACACACATGCAATGACTCTGGTTGTTATTAGTAAAAAGAACACACACGCAATGACACTGGTGGATCCATGTGTGGTATCTGAAGAGAACACACATTTCAATGACACTGGTGGATCGATATGTGGTATGTGAAAAGAACACACATGAAATGACTCCAGTTGTGGTTAGTAAAAAGAACACACATGCAATGACACTGGTGGATCCATATGTGGTATCTGAAAATAACACACATGCAATGACTCTGGTTGTTAGTAAAAAGAACACACATGCAATGACACTAGTGGATCCATGTGTGGTCTCTGAAAAGAACACACATTTCAATGACTCTGGTGGGTCCTTATGTGGTATGTGAAAAGAGTACACATCAAATGACTCTGGTTGTTATTAAAAAGAACACACATGCAATGACACTGGTGGATCCATGTGTGGTCTCTGACGAGAACACACATGCAATGACTCTGGTTGTTGTTAGTAAAAAGAGCACACATGCAAGGACACTAGTGGATCCATAGGTGGATTGTGAAAAGAGCACACATGCAATGACTCTGGTTGTTGTTAGTAAAAAGAACACACATGCAATGACACTAGTGGATCCATAGGTGGATTGTGAAAATAACACACATGCAATGACACTGGTGGATCCATATGTGGTATGTGAAAAGAATACACATGCAATGACACTGGTGGATCCTTATGTAGTATGTGAAAAGAACACACATGCAATGACTTTGGTTGTTGTTAGTAACAAGAACACACATGCAATGACACTGGTGGATCCATGTGTGGTCTCTGAAGAGAACACACATTTCAATGACACTGGTGGATCCATATGTAGTATGTGAAAAGAACACACATGAAATGACTCCAGTTGTTGCTAGTAAAAAGAACACACATGCAATGACACTGGTGGATCCATATGTGGTATGTGAAAATAACACACATGCAATGACTCTGGTTGTTGTTAGTAAAAAGAACACACATGCAATGACACTAGTGGATCCATGTGTGGTCTCTTAAGAGAACACACATTTCAATGACTCTAGTTGTTATTAGTAAAAAGAACACACATGCAATGACACTGGTGGATCCATGTGTGGTCTCTGAAGAGAACACACATGCAATTACTCTGGTTGTTGTTAGTAAAAAGAGCACACATGCAATGACACTGGTGGATCCATAGGTGGATTGTGAAAAGAACACACATGCAATGACTCTTATGGATCCATATGTCGTATGTGAAAAGAGCACACGTTTCAATGACTCTGGTTGTTGTTAGTAAAAAGAACACACATCCAATGACACTGGTGGATCCATGTGTGGTCTCTGAAGAAAACACACATGCAATGACTCTGGTTGTTGTTAGTAAAAAGAGGACACATGCAATGACACTGTTGGATCCATAGGTGGATTGTGAAAAGAACACACATGCAATGACACTGGTGGATCCATATGTGGTATGTGAAAAGAACACACATTTCAATGACTCTGGTTGTTGTTAGTAAAAAGAACACAATGCAATGACACTGGTGGATCCATGTGTGGTATGTGAAAAGAACACACATGCGATGACTCTGGTTGTTGTTAGTAAAAAGAACACACATGTAATGACACTGGTGTGTACATAGGTGGATTGTGAAAAGAACACACATGCAATGACACTGGTGGATCCATATGTGGTATGTGAAAAGAACACACATCCAATGACTCTGGTTGTTGTTAGTAACAAGAACACACATGCAATAACACTGGTGGATCCGTGTGTGGTCTCCGAAGAGAACACACATTTCAATGACACTGGTGGATCCATATGTGGTATGTGAAAAGAACTCACATGAAATGACTCTGGTTGTTGTTAGTAAAAAAGCACATGCAATGACACTGGTGGATCCAAAGGTGGATTGTGAAAAGAAAACACATGCAATGACACTGGTGGATCCATATGTGGTATGTGAAAAGAACCAACATGCAATGACTCTTGTTGTTGTTAGTAAAAAGAACACACGTGCAATGACACTGGTGGATCCATAGGTGGATTGTGAAAAGAGCACACATGCAATGACTCTGGTTGTTGTTAGTAAAAAAGCACACATGCAATGACACTGGTGGATCCATAGGTGGTGACAAGAACACACATGCAATGACACTGGTGGATCCATATGTGGTATGTGAAAAGAACACACATGCAATGACTCTGGTTGTTATTAGTAAAAAGAACACACATGCAATGACACTGGTGGATCCATGTGTGGTCTCTGAAGAGAACACACATTTCAATGACTGGTGGATCCATATGTGGTATGTGAAAAGAGCACACATCAAATGACTCTGGTTGTTAGTAAAAAGAACACACATGCAATGACACTGGTGGATCCATGTGTGGTCTCTGACGAGAACACACATGCAATGACTCTGATTGTTGTTAGTAAAAAGAGCACACATGCAAGGACACTAGTGGATCCATAGGTGGATTGTGAAAAGAGCACACATGCAATGACTCTGGTTGTTGTTAGTAAAAAGAACACACATGCAATGACACTAGTGGATCCATAGGTGGATTGTGAAAATAACACACATGCAATGACACTGGTGGATCCATATGTGGTATGTGAAAAGAATACACATGCAATGACACTGGTGGATCCTTATGTAGTATGTGAAAAGAACACACATGCAATGACTTTGGTTGTTGTTAGTAACAAGAACACACATGCAATGACACTGGTGGATCCATGTGTGGTCTCTGAAGAGAACACACATTTCAATGACACTTGTGGATCCATATGTAGTATGTGAAAAGAACACACATGAAATGACTCCAGTTGTTGCTAGTAAAAAGAACACACATGCAATGACACTGGTGGATCCATATGTGGTATGTGAAAATAACACACATGCAATGACTCTGGTTGTTGTTAGTAAAAAGAACACACATGCAATGACACTAGTGGATCCATGTGTGGTCTCTTAAGAGAACACACATTTCAATGACTCTAGTTGTTATTAGTAAAAAGAACACACATGCAATGACACTGGTGGATCCATGTGTGGTCTCTGAAGAGAACACACATGCAATTACTCTGGTTGTTGTTAGTAAAAAGAGCACACATGCAATGACACTGGTGGATCCATAGGTGGATTGTGAAAAGAACACACATGCAATGACTCTTATGGATCCATATGTGGTATGTGAAAAGAGCACACGTTTCAATGACTCTGGTTGTTGTTAGTAAAAAGAACACACATCCAATGACACTGGTGGATCCATGTGTGGTCTCTGAAGAAAACACACATGCAATGACTCTGGTTGTTGTTAGTAAAAAGAGGACACATGCAATGACACTGTTGGATCCATAGGTGGATTGTGAAAAGAACACACATGCAATGACACTGGTGGATCCATATGTGGTATGTGAAAAGAACACACATTTCAATGACTCTGGTTGTTGTTAGTAAAAAGAACACAATGCAATGACACTGGTGGATCCATGTGTGGTATGTGAAAAGAACACACATGCGATGACTCTGGTTGTTGTTAGTAAAAAGAACACACATGTAATGACACTGGTGTGTCCATAGGTGGATTGTGAAAAGAACACACATGCAATGACACTGGTGGATCCATATGTGGTATGTGAAAAGAACACACATCCAATGACTCTGGTTGTTGTTAGTAACAAGAACACACATGCAATAACACTGGTGGATCCGTGTGTGGTCTCCGAAGAGAACACACATTTCAATGACACTGGTGGATCCATATGTGGTATGTGAAAAGAACTCACATGAAATGACTCGTTGTTGTTAGTAAAAAAGCACACATGCAATGACACTGGTGGATCCAAAGGTGGAATGTGAAAAGAAAACACATGCAATGACACTGGTGGATCCATATGTGGTATGTGAAAAGAACCAACATGCAATGACTCTTGTTGTTGTTAGTAAAAAGAACACACGTGCAATGACACTGGTGGATCCATAGGTGGATTGTGAAAAGAGCACACATGCAATGACTCTGGTTGTTGTTAGTAAAAAAGCACACATGCAATGACACTGGTGGATCCATAGGTGGTGACAAGAACACACATGCAATGACACTGGTGGATCCATATGTGGTATGTGAAAAGAACACACATGCAATGACTCTGGTTGTTATTAGTAAAAAGAACACACATGCAATGACACTGGTGGATCCATGTGTGGTCTCTGAAGAGAACACACATTTCAATGACTGGTGGATCCATATGTGGTATGTGAAAAGATCACACATCAAATGACTCTGGTTGTTAGTAAAAAGAACACACATGCAATGACACTGGTGGATCCATGTGTGGTCTCTGACGAGAACACACATGCAATCACTCTGGTTGTTGTTAGTAAAAAGAGCACACATGCAAGGACACTAGTGGATCCATAGGTGGATTGTGAAAAGAGCACACATGCAATGACTCTGGTTGTTGTTAGTAAAAAGAACACACATGCAATGAAACTAGTGCATCCATAGGTGGATTGTGAAAATAACACACATGCAATGACACTGGTGGATCCATATGTGGTATGTGAAAAGAACACACATGCAATGACACTGGTGGATCCTTATGTAGTATGTGAAAAGAACACACATGCAATGACTTTGGTTGTTGTTAGTAAAGAACACACATGCAATGACACTGGTGGATCCATGTGTGGTCTCTGAAGAGAACACACATTTCAATGACACTTGTGGATCCATATGTAGTATGTGAAAAGAACACACATGAAATGATTCCAGTTGTTGTTAGTAAAAAGAACACACATGCAATGACACTGGTGGATCCATATGTGGTATGTGAAAATAACACACATGCAATGACTCTAGTTGTTGTTAGTAAAAAGAACACACATGCAATGACACTGGTGGATCCATATGTGGTATGTGAAAAGAACACACATGAAATGACTCCAGTTGTTATTATTAAAAAGAACACACATGCAATGACACTAGTGGATCCATGTGTGGTGTCTTAAGAGAACACACATTTCAATGACTCTGGTTGTTGTTAGTAAAAAGAACACACATGCAATGACACTGGTGGATCCATGTGTGGTCTCTGAAGAGAACACACATGCCATGACTCTGGTTGTTGTTAGTAAAAAGAGCACACATGCAATGACACTGGTGGATCCATAGGTGGATTGTTAAAAGAACACACATGCAATGACACTTATGGATCCATATGTGGTATGTGAAAAGAACACACATTTCAATGACTCTGGTTGTCATTAGTAAAAAGAACACAATGCAATGACATTGGTGGATCCATCTGTGGTCTCTGAAGAGAACACACATGCAATGACTCTGGTTGTTGTTAGTAAAAAGAGCACACATGCAATGACACTGGTGGATCCATAGGTGGATTGTGAAAAGAACACACATGCAATGACACTGGTGGATCCATATGTGGTATGTGAAAAGAAAACGACGGCAATGACTCTAGTTGTTGTTAGTAAAAAGAACACACATGCAATGACCCTGGTGTTTCCATAGGTGGATTGTGAAAAGAACACACATGCAATGACACTGGTGGATCCACATGTGGTATGTGAAAAGTACACACATGCAATGACTCTGGTTGTTGTTAGTAACAAGAACACACATGCAATAACACTGGTGGAGCCATTTGTGGTCTCTGAAGAGAACACACATTTCAATGACACTGGTGGATCCATATGTGGTATGTGAAAAGAACTCACATGAAATGACTCTTGTTGTTGTTAGTAAAAAAGCACGCATGCAATGACACTGGTGGATTGTGAAAAGAACACACATGCAATGACACTTGTGAATCCATATGTGGTATGTGAAAAGAACACACATGCAATGACTCTGGTTGTTGTTAGTAAAAGAACACACGTGCAATGACACTGGTGGATCCATAGGAGGTGAAAAGAACACACATGCAATGACACTGGTGGATCCATATGTGGTATGTGAAAAGAACACACATGCAATGACTCTGGTTGTTCTTACTAAAAAGAACACACATGCAATGACACTGGTGGATCCATGTGTGGTCTCTGAAGAGAACACACATTTCAATGACACTGGTGGATCCATACGTGGTATGTGAAAAGAACACACATGAAATGACTCCAGTTGTGCTTAGTAAAAAGAACACACATGCAATGACACTGGTGGATCCATATGTGGTATGTGAAAATAACACACATGCAATGACTCTGGTTGTTAGTAAAAAGAACACACATGCAATAAAACTGGTGGATCCATGTGTGGTCTCTTAAGAGAACACACATTTCAATGACTCTGGTGGATCCATATGTGGTATGTGAAAGGAACACACATCAAATGACTCTGGTTGTTGTTAGTAAAAAGAACACACATGCAATGACACTAGTGGATCCATGTGTGGTCTCTGAAGAGAACACACATGCAATGACTCTCGTTGTTGTTAGTAAAAAGAGCGCACATGCAATGGCACTGGTGGATCCATAGGTGGATTGTCAAAAGAACACACATGCAATGACACTGGTGGATCCATATTTGGTATGTCAAAAGAACACACGTTTCAATGACTCTGGTTGTTGTTAGTAAAAAGAACACACATGCAATGACACTGGTGGATCCATGTGTGGTCTCTGAAGAGAACACACATGCAATGACTCTGGTTGTTGTTAGTAAAAAGAGCACACATGCAATGACACTGGTGGATCCATAGGTGGATTGTGAAAAGAACACACATGCAATGACACTCGTGGATCCATATGTGGTATGTGAAAGGAACACACATCAAATGACTCTGGTTGTTGTTAGTAAAAAGAACACACATGCAATGACACTAGTGGATCCATGTGTGGTCTCTGAAGAGAACACACATGCAATGACTCTCGTTGTTGTTAGTAAAAAGAGCGCACATGCAATGGCACTGGTGGATCCATAGGTGGATTGTCAAAAGAACACACATGCAATGAAACTGGTGGATCCATATTTGGTATGTCAAAAGAACACACGTTTCAATGACTCTGGTTGTTGTTAGTAAAAAGAACACACATGCAATGACACTGGTGGATCCATGTGTGGTCTCTGAAGAGAAGACACATGCAATGACTCTGGTTGTTGTTAGTAAAAAGAGCACACATGCAATGACACTGGTGGATCCATAGGTGGATTGTGAAAAGAACACACATGCAATGACACTGGTGGATCCATATGTGGTATGTGAAAACAACACACATCAAATGACTCTGGTTGTTGTTAGTAAAGAGAACACACATGCAATGACACTAGTGGATACATGTGTGGTCTCTGAAGAGAACACACATTTCAATGCATCTGGTTGTTGTTAGTAAATAGAACACACATGCAATGACACTGGTGGATCCATGTGTGGTCTCTGAGGAGAACACACATCCAATGACTCTTGTTGTTGTTATTAAAAAGAGCACACATGCAATGACACTGGTGGATTCATAGGTGGATTGTGAAAAGAACACACATGCAATGACACTGGTGGATCCATATGTGGTATGTGAAAATAACACACATGCAATGACTCTGGTTGTTAGTAAAAAGAACACACATGCAATGACACTAGTGGATCCATGTGTGGTCTCTGAAAAGAACACACATTTCAATGACTCTGGTGGGTCCTTATGTGGTATGTGAAAAGAGTACACATCAAATGACTCTGGTTGTTATTAAAAAGAACACACATGCAATGACACTGGTGGATCCATGTGTGGTCTCTGACGAGAACACACATGCAATGACTCTGGTTGTTGTTAGTAAAAAGAGCACACATGCAATGACACTGGTGGATTCATAGGTGGATTGTGAAAAGAACACACATGCAATGACACTGGTGGATCCATATGTGGTATGTGAAAATAACACACATGCAATGACTCTGGTTGTTGTTAGTAAAAAGAACACACATGCAATGACTCTGGTTGTTGTTAGTAAAAAAGCACACATGCAATGACACTGGTGGATCCAAAGGTGGAATGTGAAAAGAAAACACATGCAATGACACTGGTGGATCCATATGTGGTATGTGAAAAGAACCAACATGCAATGACTCTTGTTGTTGTTAGTAAAAAGAACACACGTGCAATGACACTGGTGGATCCATAGGTGGATTGTGAAAAGAGCACACATGCAATGACTCTGGTTGTTGTTAGTAAAAAAGCACACATGCAATGACACTGGTGGATCCATAGGTGGTGACAAGAACACACATGCAATGACACTGGTGGATCCATATGTGGTATGTGAAAAGAACACACATGCAATGACTCTGGTTGTTATTAGTAAAAAGAACACACATGCAATGACACTGGTGGATCCATGTGTGGTCTCTGAAGAGAACACACATTTCAATGACTGGTGGATCCATATGTGGTATGTGAAAAGAGCACACATCAAATGACTCTGGTTGTTAGTAAAAAGAACACACATGCAATGACACTGGTGGATCCATGTGTGGTCTCTGACGAGAACACACATGCAATCACTCTGGTTGTTGTTAGTAAAAAGAGCACACATGCAAGGACACTAGTGGATCCATAGGTGGATTGTGAAAAGAGCACACATGCAATGACTCTGGTTGTTGTTAGTAAAAAGAACACACATGCAATGAAACTAGTGCATCCATAGGTGGATTGTGAAAATAACACACATGCAATGACACTGGTGGATCCATATGTGGTATGTGAAAAGAACACACATGCAATGACACTGGTGGATCCTTATGTAGTATGTGAAAAGAACACACATGCAATGACTTTGGTTGTTGTTAGTAACAAGAACACACATGCAATGACACTGGTGGATCCATGTGTGGTCTCTGAAGAGAACACACATTTCAATGACACTTGTGGATCCATATGTAGTATGTGAAAAGAACACACATGAAATGACTCCAGTTGTTGCTAGTAAAAAGAACACACATGCAATGACACTGGTGGATCCATATGTGGTATGTGAAAATAACACACATGCAATGACTCTGGTTGTTGTTAGTAAAAAGAACACACATGCAATGACACTAGTGGATCCATGTGTGGTCTCTTAAGAGAACACACATTTCAATGACTCTAGTTGTTATTAGTAAAAAGAACACACATGCAATGACCTTTGGTGGATCCATGTGTGGTCTCTGAAGAGAACACACATGCAATTACTCTGGTTGTTGTTAGTAAAAAGAGCACACATGCAATGACACTGGTGGATCCATAGGTGGATTGTGAAAAGAACACACATGCAATGACTCTTATGGATCCATATGTGGTATGTGAAAAGAGCACACGTTTCAATGACTCTGGTTGTTGTTAGTAAAAAGAACACACATCCAATGACACTGGTGGATCCATGTGTGGTCTCTGAAGAAAACACACATGCAATGACTCTGGTTGTTGTTAGTAAAAAGAGGACACATGCAATGACACTGTTGGATCCATAGGTGGATTGTGAAAAGAACACACATGCAATGACACTGGTGGATCCATATGTGGTATGTGAAAAGAACACACATTTCAATGACTCTGGTTGTTGTTAGTAAAAAGAACACAATGCAATGACACTGGTGGATCCATGTGTGGTATGTGAAAAGAACACACATGCGATGACTCTGGTTGTTGTTAGTAAAAAGAACACACATGTAATGACACTGGTGTGTCCATAGGTGGATTGTGAAAAGAACACACATGCAATGACACTGGTGGATCCATATGTGGTATGTGAAAAGAACACACATCCAATGACTCTGGTTGTTGTTAGTAACAAGAACACACATGCAATAACACTGGTGGATCCGTGTGTGGTCTCCGAAGAGAACACACATTTCAATGACACTGGTGGATCCATATGTGGTATGTGAAAAGAACTCACATGAAATGACTCTGGTTGTTGTTAGTAAAAAAGCACACATGCAATGACACTGGTGGATCCAAAGGTGGAATGTGAAAAGAAAACACATGCAATGACACTGGTGGATCCATATGTGGTATGTGAAAAGAACCAACATGCAATGACTCTTGTTGTTGTTAGTAAAAAGAACACACGTGCAATGACACTGGTGGATCCATAGGTGGATTGTGAAAAGAGCACACATGCAATGACTCTGGTTGTTGTTAGTAAAAAAGCACACATGCAATGACACTGGTGGATCCATAGGTGGTGACAAGAACACACATGCAATGACACTGGTGGATCCATATGTGGTATGTGAAAAGAACACACATGCAATGACTCTGGTTGTTATTAGTAAAAAGAACACACATGCAATGACACTGGTGGATCCATGTGTGGTCTCTGAAGAGAACACACATTTCAATGACTGGTGGATCCATATGTGGTATGTGAAAAGAGCACACATCAAATGACTCTGGTTGTTAGTAAAAAGAACACACATGCAATGACACTGGTGGATCCATGTGTGGTCTCTGACGAGAACACACATGGAATCAAGCGGGGTGTTGTTAGTAAAAAGAGCACACATGCAAGGACACTAGTGGATCCATAGGTGGATTGTGAAAAGAGCACACATGCAATGACTCTGGTTGTTGTTAGTAAAAAGAACACACATGCAATGAAACTAGTGCATCCATAGGTGGATTGTGAAAATAACACACATGCAATGACACTGGTGGATCCATATGTGGTATGTGAAAAGAACACACATGCAATGACACTGGTGGATCCTTATGTAGTATGTGAAAAGAACACACATGCAATGACTTTGGTTGTTGTTAGTAACAAGAACACACATGCAATGACACTGGTGGATCCATGTGTGGTCTCTGAAGAGAACACACATTTCAATGACACTTGTGGATCCATATGTAGTATGTGAAAAGAACACACATGAAATGATTCCAGTTGTTGTTAGTAAAAAGAACACACATGCAATGACACTGGTGGATCCATATGTGGTATGTGAAAATAACACACATGCAATGACTCTAGTTGTTGTTAGTAAAAAGAACACACATGCAATGACACTGGTGGATCCATATGTGGTATGTGAAAATAACACACATGCAATGACTCTGGTCGTTGTTAGTAAAAAGAACACACATGCAATGACACTAGTGGATCCATGTGTGGTCTCTTAAGAGAACACACATTTCAATGACTCTGGTTGTTGTTAGTAAAAAGAACACACATGCAATGACACTGGTGGATCCATGTGTGGTCTCTGAAGAGAACACACATGCCATGACTCTGGTTGTTGTTAGTAAAAAGAGCACACATGCAATGACACTGGTGGATCCATAGGTGGATTGTTAAAAGAACACACATGCAATGACACTTATGGATCCATATGTGGTATGTGAAAAGAACACACATTTCAATGACTCTGGTTGTCATTAGTAAAAAGAACACAATGCAATGACATTGGTGGATCCATCTGTGGTCTCTGAAGAGAACACACATGCAATGACTCTGGTTGTTGTTAGTAAAAAGAGCACACATGCAATGACACTGGTGGATCCATAGGTGGATTGTGAAAAGAACACACATGCAATGACACTGGTGGATCCATATGTGGTATGTGAAAAGAAAACGACGGCAATGACTCTAGTTGTTGTTAGTAAAAAGAACACACATGCAATGACCCTGGTGTTTCCATAGGTGGATTGTGAAAAGAACACACATGCAATGACACTGGTGGATCCACATGTGGTATGTGAAAAGTACACACATGCAATGACTCTGGTTGTTGTTAGTAACAAGAACACACATGCAATAACACTGGTGGAGCCATTTGTGGTCTCTGAAGAGAACACACATTTCAATGACACTGGTGGATCCATATGTGGTATGTGAAAAGAACTCACATGAAATGACTCTTGTTGTTGTTAGTAAAAAAGCACGCATGCAATGACACTGGTGGATTGTGAAAAGAACACACATGCAATGACACTTGTGAATCCATATGTGGTATGTGAAAAGAACACACATGCAATGACTCTGGTTGTTGTTAGTAAAAGAACACACGTGCAATGACACTGGTGGATCCATAGGAGGTGAAAAGAACACACATGCAATGACACTGGTGGATCCATATGTGGTATGTGAAAAGAACACACATGCAATGACTCTGGTTGTTCTTACTAAAAAGAACACACATGCAATGACACTAGTGGATCCATGTGTGGTCTCCAAAGACAACACACATTTCAATGACACTGGTGGATCCATACGTGGTATGTGAAAAGAACACACATGAAATGACTCCAGTTGTGCTTAGTAAAAAGAACACACATGCAATGACACTGGTGGATCCATATGTGGTATGTGAAAATAACACACATGCAATGACTCTGGTTGTTAGTAAAAAGAACACACATGCAATAAAACTGGTGGATCCATGTGTGGTCTCTTAAGAGAACACACATTTCAATGACTCTGGTGGATCCATATGTGGTATGTGAAAGGAACACACATCAAATGACTCTGGTTGTTGTTAGTAAAAAGAACACACATGCAATGACACTAGTGGATCCATGTGTGGTCTCTGAAGAGAACACAAATGCAATGACTCTGGTTGTTAGTAAAAATAGCACATGCAATGGCACTGGTGGATCCATAGGTGGATTGTCAAAAGAACACACATGCAATGACACTGGTGGATCCATATTTGGTATGTCAAAAGAACACACGTTTCAATGACTCTGGTTGTTGTTAGTAAAAAGAACACACATGCAATGACACTGGTGGATCCATGTGTGGTCTCTGAAGAGAACACACATGCAATGACTCTGGTTGTTGTTAGTAAAAGAGCACACATGCAATGACACTGGTGGATCCATAGGTGGATTGTGAAAAGAACACACATGCAATGACACTCGTGGATCCATATGTGGTATGTGAAAGGAACACACATCAAATGACTCTGGTTGTTGTTAGTAAAAAGAACACACATGCAATGACACTAGTGGATCCATGTGTGGTCTGAAAGAGAACACACATGCAATGACTCTCGTGTTTGTTAGTTAATAGAGCGCACCATCAATGGCACTGGTGGATCCATAGGTGGATTGTCAAAAGAACACACATGCAATGAAACTGGTGGATCCATATTTGGTATGTCAAAAGAACACACGTTTCAATGACTCTGGTTGTTGTTAGTAAAAAGAACACACATGCAATGACACTGGTGGATCCATGTGTGGTCTCTGAAGAGAAGACACATGCAATGACTGTTGTTGTGAGTAAAAAGAGCACACATGCAATGACCCTGTAGGATCCATAGGTGGATTGTGAAAAGAACACACATGCAATGACACTGGTGGATCCATATGTGGTATGTGAAAACAACACACATCAAATGACTCTGGTTGTTGTTAGTAAAGAGAACACACATGCAATGACACTAGTGGATACATGTGTGGTCTCTGAAGAGAACACACATTTCAATGCATCTGGTTGTTGTTAGTAAATAGAACACACATGCAATGACACTGGTGGATCCATGTGTGGTCTCTGAGGAGAACACACATCCAATGACTCTTGTTGTTGTTATTAAAAAGAGCACACATGCAATGACACTGGTGGATTCATAGGTGGATTGTGAAAAGAACACACATGCAATGACACTGGTGGATCCATATGTGGTATGTGAAAACAACACACATCAAATGACTCTGGTCGTTGTTAGTAAAAAGAACACACATGCAATAACACTAGTGGATCCATGTGTGGTCTCTTAAGAGAACACACATTTCAATGACTCTGGTTGTTGTTAGTAAAAAGAACACACATGCAATGACACTGGTGGATCCATGTGTGGTCTCTGAAGAGAACACACATGCAATTACTCTGGTTGTTGTTAGTAAAAAGAGCACACATGCAATGACACTGGTGGATCCATAGGTGGATTGTGAAAAGAACACACATGCAATGACACTTATGGATCCATATGTGGTATGTGAAAAGAACACACATTTCAATGACTCTGGTTGTCGTTAGTAAAAAGAACACAATGCAATGACACTGGTGGATCCATGTGTGGTCTCTGAAGAGAACACACATGCAATCACTCTGGTTGTTGTTAGTAAAAAGAGCACACATGCAATGACACTGGTGGATCCATAGGTGAATTGTGAAAAGAACACACATGCAATGACACTGGTGGATCCATATGTGGTATGTGAAAAGAAAACGACGGCAATGACTCTAGTTGTTGTTAGTAAAAAGAACACACATGCAATGACCCTGGTGTTTCCATAGGTGGATTGTGAAAAGAACACACATGCAATGACACTGGTGGATCCACACGTGGTATGTGAAAAGTACACACATGCAATGACTCTGGTTGTTGTTAGTAACAAGAACACACATGCAATAACACTGGTGGATCCATGTGTGGTCTCTGAAGAGAACACACATTTCAATGACACTGGTGGATCCATATGTGGTATGTGAAAAGAACTCACATGAAATGACTCTTGTTGTTGTTAGTAAAAAAGCACGCATGCAATGACACTGGTGGATTGTGAAAAGAACACACATGCAATGACACTTGTGAATCCATATGTGGTATGTGAAAAGAACACACATGCAATGACTCTGGTTGTTGTTAGTAAAAGAACACACGTGCAATGACACTGGTGGATCCATAGGTGGATTGTGAAAAGAGCACACAGGTAATGACTCTGGTTGTTGTTAGTAAAAAAGCACACATGCAATGACACTGGTGGATCCATAGGTGGTGAAAAGAACACACATGCAATGACACTGGTGGATCCATATGTGGTATGTGAAAAGAACACACATGCAATGACTCGGGTTGTTCTTACTAAAAAGAACACACATGCAAATACACTGGTGGATCCATGTGTGGTCTCTGAAGAGAACACACATTTCAATGACACTGGTGGATCCATACGTGGTATGTGAAAATAACACACATGAAATGACTCCAGTTGTGCTTAGTAAAAAGAACACACATGCAATGACACTGGTGGATCCATATGTGGTATGTGAAAATAACACACATGCAATGACTCTGGTTGTTAGTAAAAAGAACACACATGCAATGACACTGGTGGATCCATGTGTGGTCTCTGAAGAGAACACACATTTCAATGACTCTGGTGGATCCATATGTGGTATGTGAAAGGAACACACATCAAATGACTCTGGTTGTTGTTAGTAAAAAGAACACACATGCAATGACACTAGTGGATCCATGTGTGGTCTCTGAAGAGAACACACATGCAATGACTCTCGTTGTTGTTAGTAAAAAGAGCGCACATGCAATGGCACTGGTGGATCCATAGGTGGATTGTCAAAAGAACACACATGCAATGACACTGGTGGATCCATATTTGGTATGTCAAAAGAACACACGTTTCAATGACTCTGGTTGTTGTTAGTAAAAAGAACACACATGCAATGACACTGGTGGATCCATGTGTGGTCTCTGAAGAGAACACACATGCAATGACTCTGGTTGTTGTTAGTAAAAAGAGCACACATGCAATGACACTGGTGGATCCATAGGTGGATTGTGAAAAGAACACACATGCAATGACACTCGTGGATCCATATGTGGTATGTGAAAACAACACACATCAATTGACTCTGGTTGTTGTTAGTAAAGAGAACACACATGCAATGACACTAGTGGATACATGTGTGGTCTCTGAAGAGAACACACATTTCAATGCATCTGGTTGTTGTTAGTAAATAGAACACACATGCAATGACACTGGTGGATCCATGTGTGGTCTCTGAGGAGAACACACATCCAATGACTCTTGTTGTTGTTAGTAAAAAGACCACACATGCAATGACACTGGTGGATTCATAGGTGGATTGTGAAAAGAACACACATGCAATGACACGGGTGGATCCATATGTGGTATGTGAAAAGAACACACGTTTCAATGACCCTGGTTGTTGTTAGTAAAAAGAACACACATGCAATGACACTGGTGGATCCATGTGTGGTCTCTGAAGAGAACACACATGCAATGACTCTGGTTGTTGTTAGTAAAAAGAGCACACATGCAATGACACTAGTGGATCCATAGTAGGATTGTGAAAAGAACACACATGCAATGACACTGGTGGATCCATATGTGGTATGTGAAAAGAACACACATTTCAATGACTCTGGTTGTTGTTACTAAAAAGAACACACATGCAATGACACTGGTGGATCCATGTATGGTCTCTATAGAGAACACACATTTCAATGACACCGGTGGATCCATATGTGGTATGTGAAAAGAACACACATGAAATGACTGTAGTTGTTGTTAATAAAAAGAACACACATGCAATGACACTGGTGGATCCATATGTGGTATGCGAAAATAACACACATGCAATGACTCTGGTTGTTGTTAGTAAAAAGAACACACATGCAATCACACTGGTGGATCCATATGTGGTATGTGAAAATAACACACATTTCAATGACTGGTTGTTGTTAGTAAAAAGAACACACATGCAATGACACTGGTGGATCCATGTGTGGTCTTTGAAGAGAACACACATGCAATCACTCTGGCTGTTGTTAGTAAAAGAGCACACATGTAATGACACTGGTGGATCCATAGGTGGATTGTGAAAATAACAGACATGCAATGATACTGGTGGATCCATATGTGGTATGTGAAAAGAACACACATGCAATGACTCTAGTTGTTAGTAAAAAGAACACACATGCAATGACACTTGTGGATCCGTAGGTGGATTGTGAAAAGAGCACACATGCAATGACACTGGTGGATCCATATGTGGTATGTGAAAAGAACACACATGCAATGACTCCAGTTGTTGTTAGTAAAAAGAACAGACATGTAATGACACTGGTGGATCCATGTGTGGTCTCTGAAGAGAACACACATTTCAATGACACTGGTGGATCCATATGTGGTATGTGAAAAGAACAGTCATAAAATGACTCTGGTTGTTGTTAGTAACAAGAACACACATGCAATGACACTGGTGGATCCATGTGTGGTATCTGAACAGAACACACATTTCAATGACACTGGTGGATCCATATGTGGTATGTGAAAAGAACACACGTTTCAATGACTCTAGTTGTTGTTAGTAAAAAGAACACACATGCAATGACACTGGTGGATCCATGTGTAGTCTCTGAAGAGAACACACATGCAATGCCTCTGGTTGTTGTTAGTAAAAAGAACACACATGCAATGACATTGGTGGATCCATGTGTGGTCTCTGAAGAGAACAAACATTTCATTGACACCGGTGGATACATATGTGGTATGTGAAATGAACACACATGAAATGACTCAAGTTGTTAGTAAAAAGAACACACATGCAATGACACTGGTGGATCCATAGGTGGATTGTGAAAAGAACACACGTCTCAATGACTCTTGTTGTTGTTAGTAAAAAGAACACACATACAATGACACCGGTGGATCCATGTGTGGTCTCTGAAGAGAACACACATGCAATGACTCTGGTTGTTGTTAGTAAAAAGAGCACGCATATAATGACACTGGTGGATCCATAGGTGGATTGTGAAAAGAACACACATGCAATGACACTGGTGGATCCATATGTGGTATGTGAAAAGAACACACATGCAATGACTCTGGTTGTTGTTAGTAAAAAGAACACACATGCAATGACACTGTGGATCCATAGGTGGATTGTGAAAAGAGCACACATGCAATGACACTGGTGGATCCATATGTGGTATGTGAAAAGAACACACATGCAATGACTCCAGTTGTTGTTAGTAACAATAACACACATGTAATGACACTGGTGGATCCATGTGTGGTCTCTGAAGAGAACACACATTTCAATGACACTAGTGGATCCATATGTGGTATGTGAAAATAATATTCTTGAAATGTCTCCAATTGTTGTTAGTAAAAAGAAGACACATGCAATGACACTGGTGGATCCATATGTGGTATGTGAAAAGAACACACATGCAATGACTCTGGTTGTTGTTACTAACAAGAAAACACATGCAATAACACTGCTGGATCCATGTGTGGTCTCTGAGGAGAACACACATGCAATGACTGTTGTTGTTGTTAGTAAAAAGAGCACACATGCAATGACACTGGTGGATCCATAGGTGGATTGTGAAAAGAACACACATGCAATGACACTGGTGGATCCATATGTGGTATGTGAAAAGAACACACGTTTCAATGACCCTGGTTGTTGTTAGTAAAAGGAACACACATGCAATGACACTGGTGGATCCATGTGTGGTCTCTGAAGAGAACACACATGCAATGACTCTGGTTGTTGTTAGTAAAAAGAGTACACATGCAATGACACTAGTGGATCCATAGTAGGATTGTGAAAAGAACACACATGCAATGACACTGGTGGATCCATATGTGGTATGTGAAAAGAACACACATTTCAATGACTCTGGTTATTGTTAGTAAAAAGAACACACATGCAATGACACTGGTGGATCCATGTATGGTCTCTGAAGAGAACACACATTTCAATGACACCGGTGGATCCATATGTGGTATGTGAAAAGAACACACATGAAATGACTCTAGTTGTTGTTAATAAAAAGAACACACATGCAATGACACTGGTGGATCCATATGTGGTATGTGAAAATAACACACATGCAATGACTCTGGTTGTTGTTATTAAAAAGAACACACATGCAATCACACTGGTGGATCCATATGTGATATGTGAAAATAACACACATTTCAATGACTATGGTTCTTGTTAGTAAAAAGAACACACATGCAATGACACTGGTGGATCCATGTGTTGTCTTTGAAGAGAACACACATGCAATGACTCTAGTTGTTGTTAGTAAAAGAGCACACATGTAATGACACTGGTGGATCCATAGGTGGATTGTGAAAACAACAGACATGCAATGACACTGGTGGACCCATATGTGGTATGTGAAAAGAACACACATGCAATGACTCTAGTTGTTGTTAGTAAAAAGAACACACATGCAATGACACTTGTGGATCCATAGGTGGATTGTGAAAAGAGCACACATGCAATGACACTGGTGGATCCATATGTGGTATGTGAAAAGAACACACATGCAATGACTCTGGTTGTTGTTAGTAACAAGAACACACATGCAATGACACTGGTGGATCCATGTGTGGTCTCTGAAGAGAACACACATTTCAATGACACTGGTGGATCCATATGTGGTATGTGAAAAGAACACACGTTTCAATGACTCTGGTTGTTGTTAGTAAAAAGAACACACATGCAATGACACTGGTGGATCCATGTGTAGTCTCTGAAGAGAACACACATGCAATGCCTCTGGTTGTTGTTAGTAAAAAGAACACACATGCAATGACATTGGTAGATCCATGTGTGGTCTCTGAAGAGAACAAACATTTCAATGACACTGGTGGATACATATGTGGTATGTGAAATGAACACACATGAAATGACTCTAGTTGTTGTTAGTAAAAAGAACACACATGCAATGACACTGGTGGATCCATAGGTGGATTGTGAAAAGAACACACGTCTCAATGACTCTGGTTGTTGTTAGTAAAAAGAACACATATACAATGACACCGGTGGATCCATGTGTGGTCTCTGAAGAGAACACACATGCAATGACTCTGGTTGTTGTTAGTAAAAAGAGCACACATATAATGACACTGGTGGATCCATAGGTGGATTGTGAAAAGAACACACATGCAATGACACTGGTGGATCCATATGTGGTATGTGAAAAGAACACACATGCAATGACTCTGGTTGTTGTTAGTAAAAAGAACACACATGCAATGACACTGTTGGATCCATCGGTGGATTGTGAAAAGAGCAGACATGCAATGACACTGGTGGATCCATATGTGGTATGTGAAAAGAACACACATGCAATGACTCCACTTGTTGTTAGTAAAAATAACACACATGTAATGACACTGGTGGATCCATGTGTGGTCTCTGAAGAGAACACACATTTCAATGACACTGGTGGATCCATATGTGGTATGTGAAAAGAATAGTCTTGAAATGACTCCAATTGTTGTTAGTAAAAAGAAGACACATGCAATGACACTGGTGGGTCCATATGTGGTATGTGAAAAGAACACACATGCAATGACTCTGGTTGTTGTTACTAACAAGAAAACACATGCAATAACACTGCTGGATCCATGTGTGGTCTCTAAGGAGAACACACATGCAATGACTCTTGTTGTTGTTAGTAAAAAGAGCACACATGCAATGACACTGGTGGATTCATAGGTGGATTGTGAAAAGAACACACATGCAATGACATTGGTGGATCCATATGTGGTATGTGAAAAGAACACACGTTTCAATGACCCTGGTTGTTGTTAGTAAAAAGAACACACATGCAATGACACTGGTGGATCCATGTGTGGTCTCTGAAGAGAACACACATGCAATGACTCTAGTTGTTGTTAGTAAAAAGAGCACACATACAATGACACTAGTGGATCCATAGTAGGATTGTGAAAAGAACACACATGCAATGACACTGGTGGATCCATATGTGGTATGTGAAAAGAACACACATTTCAATGACTCTGGTTGTTGTTAGTAAAAAGAACGCACATGCAATGACACTGGTGGATCCATGTATGGTCTCTGAAGAGAACACACATTTCAATGACACCGGTGGATCCATATGTGGTATGTGAAAAGAACACACATGAAATGACTCTAGTTGTTCTTAATAAAATGAACACGCATGCAATGACACTGGTGGATCCATATGTGGTATGTGAAAATAACACACTTGCAATGACTCTGGTTGTTGTTAGTAAAAAGAACACACATGCAATCACACTGGTGGATCCATATGTGGTATGTGAAAATAACACACATTTCAATGACTATGGTTGTTGTTAGTAAAAAGAACACACATGCAATGACACTGGTGGATCCATGTGTGGTCTTTGAAGAGAACACGCATGCAATGACTCAGGTTGTTGTTAGTAAAAGAGCACACATGTAATGACACTGGTGGATCCATAGGTGGATTGTGAAAAGAACAGACATGCAATGACACTGGTGGACCCATATGTGGTATGTGAAAAGAACACACATGCAATGACTCTAGTTGTTGTTAGTAAAAAGAACACACATGCAATGACACTTGTGGATCCATAGGTGGATTGTGAAAACAACACACATGCAATGACACTGGTGGATCCATATGTGGTATGTGAAAAGAACACACATGCAATGACTCCCGTTGTTGTTAGTAAAAAGAACACACATGTAATGACACTGGTGGATCCATGTGTGGTCTCTGAAGAGAACACACATTTCAATGACACTGGTGGATCCATATGTGGTATGTGAAAAGAACAGTCATAAAATGACTCTAGTTGTTATGAGTAAAAATAACGAACATGCAATGACACTGGTGGATCCATAGGTGGATTGTGAAAAGAACACACATGCAATGACACTGGTGGATCCATATGTGGTATGTGAAAAGAACACACATGCAATGACTCTAGTTGTTGGTAGTAACAAGAAAACACATGCAATAACACTGGTGGATCCATGTGTGGTCTCTGAAGAGAACACACATTTCAATGACACTGGTGGATCCATATGTGGTATGTGAAAAGTACACACATGAAATGACTCTGGTTGTTAGTAAAAAAAGCACACATGCAATGACACTGGTAGATCCATAGGTGGATTGTGAAAAGAACACACATGCAATGACACTGGTGGATCCATATGTGGTATGTGAAAAGAACACACATGCAATGACTCTGGTTGTTGTTAGTTAAAAGAACACACATGCAATGACACTGGTGGATCCATAGGTGGATTGTGAAAAGAGCACACATGCAATGACTCTGGTTGTTGTTAGTAAAAAAGCACACATGCAATGACACTGGTGGATCCATAGGTGGATTGTGCAAAGAACACACATGCAATGAGACTGGTGGATCCATATGTGGTATGTGAAAAGAACACACATGCAATGACTCTGGTTGTTGTTAGTAACAAGAACACACATGCAATGACACTGGTGGATCCATGTGTGGTCTCTGAAGAGAACACACATTTCAATGACACTGGTGGATCCATATGTGGTATGTGAAAAGAACACACGTTTCAATGACTCTGGTTGTTGTTAGTAAAAAGAACACACATGCAATGACACTGGTGGATCCATGTGTAGTCTCTGAAGAGAACACAAATTGCAATACCTCTGGTTGTTGTTAGTAAAAAGAACACACATGCAATGACATTGGTGGATCCATGTGTGGTCTCTGAAGAGAACACACATTTCAATGACACTGGTGGATACATATGTGGTATGTGAAATGAACACACATGAAATGACTCCAGTTGTTGTTAGTAAAAAGAACACACATGCAATGACACTGGTGGATCCATTGGTGGATTGTGAAAAGAACACACGTCTCAATGACTCTAGTTGTTGTTAGTAAAAAGAACACACATACAATGACACCGGTGGATCCATGTGTGGTCTCTGAAGAGAACACACATGCAATGACTCTGGTTGTTGTTAGTAAAAAGAGCACACATATAATGACACTGGTGGATCCATAGGTGGATTGTGAAAAGAACACACATACAATGACACTGGTGGATCCATATGTGGTATGTGAAAATAACACACATGCAATGACTCTGGTTGTTGTTAGTAAAAAGAACACACATGCAATGACACTGGTGGATCCATAGGTGGATTGTGAAAAGAGCACACATGCAATGACACTGGTGGATCCATAAGTGGTATGTGAAAAGAACACACATTCAATGACTCTAGTTGTTGTTAGTAAAAATAACACACATGTAATGACACTGGTGGATCCATGTGTGGTCTCTGAAGAGAACACACATTTCAATGACACTGGTGGATCCATATGTGGTATGTGAAAAGAATAGTCTTGAAATGACTCCAATTGTTGTTAGTAAAAAGAACACACATGCAATGACACTGGTGGATCCATATGTGGTATGTGAAAGGAACACACATGCAATGACTCTGGTTGTTGTTACTAACAAGAAAACACATGCAATAACACTGGTGGATCCATGTGTGGTCTCTGAAGAGAACACACATTTCAATGACACTAGTGGATCCATATGTGGTATGTGAAAAGAACACACATGAAATGACTCTAGTTCTTGTTAGTAAAAAGAACACACATGCAATGACACTAGTGGATCCATATGTGGTATGTGAAAATAACACACATGCAATGACTCTGGTTGTTGTTAGTAAAAAGAACACACATGCAATGACACTTGTGGATCCATGTGTGGTCTCTGAAGAGAACGCACATTTCAATGACTCTGGTGGATCCATATGTGGTATGTGAAAAGAACACACATGAAATGACCCTGGTTGTTGTCAGTAAAAAGAACACACATGCAATGACATCAGGATCCATGTGTGGTCTCTGAAGAGAACACACATGCAATGACTCTGGTTCTTGTTAGTAAAAAGAGCACACATGCAATGACACTGGTGGATCCATAGGTGGATTATGAAAAGAACACACATGCAATGACACTGGTGGATCCATATGTGGTATGTGAAAAGAACACACATGCACTGGTTCTTGTTAGTACAAAGAGCACACATGCAATGACACTGGTGGATCCATAGGTGGATTGTGAAAAGAGCACGCATGCAATGACACAGGTGGATCCATATGTGGTATGTGCAAAGAACACACATGCAATGACTCCAGTTGTTGGTAGTAAAAAGAACACACATGCAATGACACTAGTGGATCCATATGTGGTATGTGAAAATAACACACATGCAATGACTCTGGTTGTTGTTAGTAACAAGAACACACATGCAATGACACTGGTGGATCCATGTGTGGTCTCTGAAGAGAACACACATTTCAATGACACTGGTGGATCCATATGTGGTATGTGAAAAGAACACACGTTTCAATGACTCTGGTTGTTGTTAGTAAAAAGAACACACATGCAATGACACTGGTGGATCCATGTGTAGTCTCTGAAGAGAACACACATGCAATGCCTCTGGTTGTTGTTAGTAAAAAGAACACACATGCAATGACATTGGTGGATCCATGTGTGGTCTCTGAAGAGAACACACATTTCAATGACACTGGTGGATACATATGTGGTATGTGAAATGAACACACATGAAATGACTCCAGTTGTTGTTAGTAAAAAGAACACACATGCAATCACACTGGTGGATCCATAGGTGGATTGTGAAAAGAACACACGTCTCAATGACTCTGGTTGTTGTTAGTAAAAATAACACACATACAATGACACTGGTGGATCCATGTGTGGTCTCTGAAGAGAACACACATGCAATGACTCTGGTTGTTGTTAGTAAAAAGAGCACACATATAATGACACTGGTGGATCCATAGGTGGATTGTGAAAAGAACACACATACAATGACACTGGTGGATCCATATGTGGTATGTGAAAATAACACACATGCAATGACTCTGGTTGTTGTTAGTAAAAAGAACACACATGCAATGACACTGGTGGATCCATAGGTGGATTGTGAAAAGAGCACACATGCAATGACACTGGTGGATCCATATGTGGTATGTGAAATGAACACACATGCAATGACTCCAGTTGTTGTTAATAAAAATAACACACATGTAATGACACTGGTGGATCCATGTGTAGTCTCTGAAGAGAACACACATTTCAATGACACTGGTGGATCCATATGTGGTATGTGAAAAGAATAGTCTTGAAATGACTCCAATTGTTGTTAGTAAAAAGAACACACATGCAATGACACTGGTGGATCCATATGTGGTATGTGAAAGGAACACACATTCAATGACTCTGGTTGTTGTTACTAACAAGAAAACACATGCAATAACACTGGTGGATCCATGTGTGGTCTCTGAAGAGAACACACATTTCAATGACACTAGTGGATCCATATGTGGTATGTGAAAAGAACACACATGAAATGACTCTAGTTCTTGTTAGTAAAAAGAACACACATGCAATGACACTATTGGATCCATATGTGGTATGTGAAAATAACACACATGCAATGACTCTGGTTGTTGTTAGTAAAAAGAACACACATGCAATGACACTTGTGGATCCATGTGTGGTCTCTGAAGAGAACGCACATTTCAATGACTCTGGTGGATCCATATGTGGTATGTGAAAAGAACACACATGAGATGACCCTGGTTGTTGTCAGTAAAAAGAACACACATGCAATGACACTGGTGGATCCATGTGTGGTCTCTGAAGAGAACACACATGCAATGACTCTGGTTCTTGTTAGTAAAAAGAGCACACATGCAATGACACTGGTGGATCCATAGGTGGATTATGAAAAGAACACACATGCAATGACACTGGTGGATCCATATGTGGTATGTGAAAAGAACACACATGCACTGGTTCTTGTTAGTACAAAGAGCACACATGCAATGACACTGGTGGATCCATAGGTGGATTGTGAAAAGAGCATGCATGCAATGACACAGGTGCATCCATATGTGGTATGTGAAAAGAACACACATGCAATGACTCCAGTTGTTGGTAGTAAAAAGAACACACATGCAATGACACTGGTGGATCCATATGTGGTATGTGAAAATAACACACATGCAATGACTCTGGTTGTTGTTAGTAACAAGAACACACATGCAATGACACTGGTGGATCCATGTGTGGTCTCTGAAGAGAACACACATTTCAATGACACTGGTGGATCCATATGTTGTATGTGAAAAGAACACGCGTTTCAATGACTCTGGTTGTTGTTAGTAAAAAGAACACACATGCAATGACACTGGTGGATCCATGTGTAGTCTCTGAAGAGAACACACATGCAATGCCTCTGGTTGTTGTTAGTAAAAAGAACACACATGCAATGACATTGGTGGATCCATGTGTGGTCTCTGAAGAGAACACACATTTCAATGACACTGGTGGATACATATGTGGTATGTGAAATGAACACACATGAAATGACTCTAGTTGTTGTTAGTAAAAAGAACACACATGCAATCACACTGGTGGATCCATAGGTGGAGTGTGAAAAGAACACACGTCTCAATGACTCTGGTTGTTGTTAGTAAAAAGAACACACATACAATGACACTGGTGGATCCATGTGTGGTCTCTGAAGAGAACACACATGCAATGACTCTGGTTGTTGTTAGTAAAAAGAGCACACATATAATGACACTGGTGGATCCATAGGTGGATTGTGAAAAGAACACACATACAATGACACTGGTGGATCCATATGTGGTATGTGAAAATAACACACATGCAATGACTCTGGTTGTTGTTAGTAAAAAGAACACACATGCAATGACACTGGTGGATCCATAGGTGGATTGTGAAAAGATCACACATGCAATGACACTGGTGGATCCATATGTGGTATGTGAAAAGAACACACATGCAATGACTCCAGTTGTTGTTAGTAAAAATAACACACATGTAATGACACTGGTGGATCCATGTGTGGTCTTCGAAGAGAACACACATTTCAATGACACTGGTGGATCCATATGTGGTATGTGAAAAGAATAGTCTTGAAATGACTCCAACTGTTGTTAGTAAAAAGAAGACACATGCAATGAAACTGGTGGATCCATGTGAAAAGAACACACATGCAATGACTCTGGTTGTTGTTACTAACAAGAAAACACATGCAATAACACTGGTGGATCCATGTGTGGTCTCTGAAGAGAACACACATTTCAATGACACTAGTGGATGCATATGTGGTATGTGAAAAGAACACACATGAAATGACTCTAGTTCTTGTTAGTAAAAAGAACACACATGCAATGACAGTAGTGGATCCATATGTGGTATGTGAAATAACACACATGCAATGACTCTGGTTGTTGTTAGTAAAAAGAACACACATGCAATGACACTTATGGATCCATGTGTGGTCTCTGAAGAGAACGCACATTTCAATGACTCTGGTGGATCCATATGTGGTATGTGAAAAGAACACACATGAAATGACCCTGGTTGTTGTCAGTAAAAAGAACACACATGCAATGACACTGGTGGATCCATGTGTGGTCTCTGAAGAGAACACACATGCAATGACTCTGGTTCTTGTTAGTAAAAAGAGCACACATGCAATGACACTGGTAGATCCATAGGTGGATTGTGAAAAGAACACACATGCAATGACACTGGTGGATCCATATGTGGTATGTGAAAAGAACACACATGCACTGGTTCTTGTTAGTAAAAAGAGCACACATGCAATGACACTAGTGGATCCATAGGTGGATTGTGAAAAGAGCACGCATGCAATGACACAGGTGGATCCATATGTGGTATGTGAAAAGAACACACATGCAATGACTCCAGTTGTTGGTAGTAAAAATAACACACATGCAATGACACTGGTGGATCCATATGTGGTATGTGAAAATAACACACATGCAATGACTCTGGTTATTGTTAGTAACAAGAACACACATGCAATGACACTGGTGGATCCATGTGTGGTCTCTGAAGAGAACACACATTTCAATGAAACTAGTGGATCCATATGTGGTATGTGAAAAGAACACACGTTTCAATGACTCTGGTTGTTGTTAGTAAAAAGAACACACATGCAATGACACTGGTGGATCCATGTGTAGTCTCTGAAGAGAACAAACATGCAATGCCTCTGGTTGTTGTTACTAAAAAGAACACACATGCAATGACATTGGTGGATCCATGTGTGGTTTCTGAAGAGAACACACATTTCAATGACACTGGTGGATACATATGTGGTATGTGAAATAAACACACATGAAATGACTCCAGTTGTTGTTAGTAAAAAGAACACACATGCAATGACACTGGTGGATCCATAGGTGGATTGTGAAAAGAACACACGTCTCAATGACTCTGGTTGTTGTTAGTAAAAAGAACACACATGCAATGACACTGGTGGATCCATGTGTGGTCTCTGAAGAGAACACACATGCAATGACTCTGGTTGTTGTTAGTAAAAAGAGCACACATGTAATGACACTGGTGGATCCATAGGTGGATTGTGAAAAGAACACACATACAATGACACTGGTGGATCCATATGTGGTATGTGAAAAGAACACACATGCAATGACTCTGGTTGTTGTTAGTAAAAAGAACACACATGCAATGACACTGGTGGATCCATAGGTGGATTGTGAAAAGAGCACACATTTCAATGACACTGGTGGATCCATGTGTGGTCTCTGAAGAGAACACACATTTCGATGCCACTGGTGGATCCATATGTGGTATGTGAAAAGAATAGTCTTGAAATAACTCCAATTGTTGTTAGTAAAAAGAACACACATGCAATGACACTGGTGGATCCATGTGTGGTCTCTGAAGAGAACACACATTTCGATGCCACTGGTGGATCCATATGTGGTATGTGAAAAGAATAGTCTTGAAATAACTCCAATTGTTGTTAGTAAAAAGAACACACATGCAATGACACTGGTGGATCCATATGTGGTATCTGAAAAGAACACACATGCAATGACTCTGGTTGTTGTTACTAACAAGAAAACACATGCAATAACACTGGTGGATCCATGTGTGGTCTTTGAAGAGAACACACATTTCGATGACACTAGTGCATCCATATGTGGTATGTGAAAAGAACACACATGAAATGACTCTAGTTCTTGTTAGTAAAAAGAACACACATGCAATGACACTAGTGGATCCATATGTGGTATGTGAAAATAACACACATGCAATGACTGGTTGTTGTTAGTAAAAAGAACACACATGCAATGACACTTGTGGATCCATGTGTGGTCTCTGAAGAGAACGCACATTTCAACAACTCTGGTGGATCCATATGTGGTATGTGAAAAGAACACACATGAAATGACCCTGGTTGTTGTCAGTAAAAAGAACACATATGCAATGACACTGGTGGATATATGTGTGGTCTCTGAAGAGAACACAGATGCAATGACTCTAGTTCTTGTTAGTAAAAAGAGCACACATGCAATGACACTGGTGGATCCATAGGTGGATTGTGAAAAGAACACACATGCAATGACACTGGTGGATCCATATGTGGTATGTGAAGAGAACACATATGCAATGACTCTGGTTGTTGTTAGTAAAAAGAACACACATGCAATGACACTGGTGGATCCATAGGTGGATTGTGAAAAGAGCACACATGCAATGACTCTGGTTATTGTTAGTAAAAAGAACACATATGCAATGACACTGGTGGATCCATGTGTGGTCTCTGAAGACAACACACATTTCAATGACTCTGGTTGTTGTTAGTAAAAATAACACACATGCAATGACACTAGTGGATCCATGTGTGGTATCTGAAGAGAACACACATGCAATGACTCTTGTTGTTGTTAGTAAAAAGAGCACACATGCAATGGCACTGGTGGATCCATAGGTGGATTGTGAAAAGAACACACATGCAATGACACTGGTGGATCCATATTTGGTATGTGAAAAGAACACACGTTTCAATGACTCTGGTTGTTGTTAGTAAAAAGAACACACATGCAATGACACTTGTGGATCCATGTGTGGTCTCTAAAGAGAGCACACATGCAATGACACTGGTGGATCCATGTGTGGTCTCTGAAGAGAACACACATGCAATGACTCAGGTTGTTGTTAGTAAAAAGAACACACATGTAATGACACTGGTGGATCCATGTGTGGTCTCTGAAGAGAACACACATTTCAATGACACTGGTGGATCCATATGTGGTATGTGAAAAGAACAGTCATAAAATGACTCTAGTTGTTGTTAGTAAAAATAACGAACATGCAATGACACTGGTGGATGCATAGGTGGATTGTGAAAAGAACACACATGCAATGACACTGGTGGATCCATATGTGGTATGTGAAAGGAACACACATGCAATGACTCTGGTTGTTGTTACTAACAAGAAAACACATGCAATAACACTGGTGGATCCATGTGTGGTCTCTGAAGAGAACACACATTTCAATGACACTGGTGGATCCATATGTGGTATGTGAAAAGAACACACATGAAATGACTCTAGTTATTGTTAGTAAAAAGAACACACATGCAATGACACTATTGGATCCATATGTGGTATGTGAAAATAACACACATGCAATGACTCTGGTTGTTGTTAGTAAAAAGAACACACATGCAATGACACTTGTGGATCCATGTGTGGTCTCTGAAGAGAACGCACATTTCAATGACTCTGGTGGATCCATATGTGGTATGTGAAAAGAACACACATGAAATGACCCTGGTTGTTGTCAGTAAAAAGAACACACATGCAATGACACTGGTGGAGCCATGTGTGGTCTCTGAAGAGAACACACATGCAATGACTCTTGTTCTTATTAGTAAAAAGAGCACACATGCAATGACACTGGTGGATCCATAGGTGGATTATGAAAAGAACACACATGCAATGACACTGGTGGATCCATATGTGGTATGTGAAAAGAACACACATGCACTGGTTCTTGTTAGTACAAAGAGCACACATGCAATGACACTGGTGGATCCATAGGTGGATTGTGAAAAGAGCACGCATGCAATGACACAGGTGGATCCATATGTGGTATGTGCAAAGAACACACATGCAATGACTCTGGTTGTTGTTAGTAAAAAGAACACACATGCAATGACACTGGTGGATCCATATGTGGTATGTGAAAATAACACACATGCAATGACTCTGGTTGTTGTTAGTAACAAGAACACACATGCAATGACACTAGTGGATCCATGTGTGGTCTCTGAAGAGAACACACATTCAATGACACGGGTGGATCCATATGTGGTATGTGAAAAGGACCCACATTTCATTGACTCTGGTTGTTGTTAGTAAAAAACA
Organism: Avena insularis; assembly: GCA_023614405.1. NCBI lineage: Eukaryota > Viridiplantae > Streptophyta > Magnoliopsida > Poales > Poaceae > Avena > Avena insularis. Next base: position 487,456,849 of record CM042690.1, read on the forward strand.
CACATGCAATGACACTGGTGGATCCATGTGTAGTCTCTGAAGAGAACACACATGCAATGACTCTGGTTGTTGTTAGTAAAAAGAACACACATGCAATGACACTGGTGGATCCATGTGTGGTCTCTGAAGAGAACACACATTAAAATGACATTGGTGTATCCATTTGGGGTATGTGAAATGAACACACATGAAATGAGGCCTGTTGTTGTTAGTAAAAAGACCACACATGCAATCACACTGGTGGATCCATAGCTGGATTGTGAAAAGAACACACGTCTCAATGACTCTGGTTGTTAGTAAAAATAACACATGCAATGACATCATGGATCCATGTGTGGTCTCTGAAGAGAACACACATGCAATGACTCTGGTTGTTGTTAGTAAAAAGAGCACATATAATGACACTGTGGATCCATAGGTGGATTGTGAAAAGAACACACATGCAATGACACTGGTGGATCCATATGTGGTATGTGAAAAGAACACACATGCAATGACTCCAGTTGTTGTTAGTAAAAAGAACACACATGCAATGACACTGGTGGATCCATAGGTGGATTGTGAAAAGAGCACACATGCAATGACACTGGTGGATCCATATGTGGTATGTGAAAAGAACACACATGCAATGACTCCAGTTGTTGTTAGTAAAAAGAACACACATGTAATGACACTGGTGGATCCATGTGTAGTCTCTGAAGAGAACACACATTTCAATGACACTGGTGGATCCATATGTGGTATGGGAAAAGAATAGTCTTGAAATGACTCCAATTGTTGTTAGTAAAAAGAACACACATGCAATGACACTGGTGGATCCATATGTGGTGTGTGAAAGGAACACACATGCAATGACTCTGGTTGTTGTTACTAACAAGAAAACACATGCAATAACACTGGTGGATCCATGTGTGGTCTCTGAAGAGAACACACATTTCAATGACACTGGTGGATCCATATGTGGTATGTGAAAAGAACACACATGAAATGACTCTAGTTATTGTTAGTAAAAAGAACACACATGCAATGACACTATTGGATCCATATGTGGTATGTGAAAATAACACACATGCAATGACTCTGGTTGTTGTTAGTAAAAAGAACACACATGCAATGACACTTGTGGATCCATGTGTGGTCTCTGAAGAGAACGCACATTTCAATGACTCTGGTGGATCCATATGTGGTATGTGAAAAGAACACACATGAAATGACCCTGGTTGTTGTCAGTAAAAAGAACACACATGCAATGACACTGGTGGAGCCATGTGTGGTCTCTGAAGAGAACACACATGCAATGACTCTTGTTCTTATTAGTAAAAAGAGCACACATGCAATGACACTGGTGGATCCATAGGTGGATTATGAAAAGAACACACATGCAATGACACTGGTGGATCCATATGTGGTATGTGAAAAGAACACACATGCACTGGTTCTTGTTAGTACAAAGAGCACACATGCAATGACACTGGTGGATCCATAGGTGGATTGTGAAAAGAGCATGCATGCAATGACACAGGTGCATCCATATGTGGTATGTGAAAAGAACACACATGCAATGACACTGGTTGTTGTTAGTAACAAGAACAGACATGCAATGACACTGGTGGATCCATATGTGGTATGTGAAAATAACACACATGCAATGACTCTGGTTGTTGTTAGTAACAAGAACACACATGCAATGAAACTGGTGGATCCATGTGTGGTCTCTGAAGAGAACACACATTTCAATGACACTGGTGGATCCATATGTGGTATGTGAAAAGAACACACGTTTCAATGACTCTGGTTGTTGTTAGTAAAAAGAACACACATGCAATGACACTGGTGGATCCATGTGTAGTCTCTGAAGAGAACAAACATGCAATGCCTCTGGTTGTTGTTACTAAAAAGAACACACATGCAATGACATTGGTGGATCCATGTGTGGTCTCTAAAGAGAACACACATTTCAATGACACTGGTGGATACATATGTGGTATGTGAAATGAACACACATGAAATGACTCCAGTTGTTGTTAGTAAAAAGAACACACATGCAATCACACTGGTGGATCCATAGCTGGATTGTGAAAAGAACACACGTCTCAATGACTCTGGTTGTTGTTAGTAAAAATAACACACATACAATGACACTGGTGGATCCATGTGTGGTCTCTGAAGAGAACACACATGCAATGACTCTGGTTGTTGTTAGTAAAAAGAGCACATATATAATGACACTGGTGGATCCATAGGTGGATTGTGAAAAGAACACACATACAATGACACTGGTGGATCCATATGTGGTATGTGAAAATAACACACATGCAATGACTCTGGTTGTTGTTAGTAAAAAGAACACACATGCATTGACACTGGTGGATCCATAGGTGGATTGTGAAAAGAGCACACAAGCAATGACACTGGTGGATCCATATGTGGTATGTGAAAAGAACACACATGCAATGACTCCAGTTGTTGTTAGTAAAAATAACACACATGTAATGACACTGGTGCATCCATGTGTAGTCTCTGAAGAGAACACACATTTCAATGACACTGGTGGATCCATATGTGGTATGGGAAAAGAATAGTCTTGAAATGACTCCAATTGTTGTTAGTAAAAAGAACACACATGCAATGACACTGGTGGATCCATATGTGGTGTGTGAAAGGAACACACATGCAATGACTCTGGTTGTTGTTACTAACAAGAAAACACATGCAATAACACTGGTGGATCCATGTGTGGTCTCTGAAGAGAACACACATTTCAATGACACTAGTGGATCCATATGTGGTATGTGAAAAGAACACACATGAAATGACTCTAGTTCTTGTTAGTAAAAAGAACACACATGCAATGACACTAGTGGATCCATATGTGGTATGTGAAAATAACACACATGCAATGACTCTGGTTGTTGTTAGTAAAAAGAACACACATGCAATGACACTTGTGGATCCATGTGTGGTCTCCGAAGAGAACGCACATTTCAATGACTCTGGTGGATCCATATGTGGTATGTGAAAAGAACACACATGAGATGACCCTGGTTGTTGTCAGTAAAAAGAACACACATGCAATGACATCAGGATCCATGTGTGGTCTCAAGAGAACACACATGCAATGACTCTGGTTCCAATGTTGTTAGTGAAAAGAGCACACATGCAATGACACTGTGGATCTATAGGTGGATTATGAAAAGAACACACATGCAATGACACTGGTGGATCCATATGTGGTATGTGAAAAGAACACACATGCACTGGTTCTTGTTAGTACAAAGAGCACACATGCAATGACACTGGTGGATCCATAGGTGGATTGTGAAAAGAGCATGCATGCAATGACATGGTGGATCCATATGTGGTATGTGAAAAGAACACACATGCAATGACTCTGGTTCCATATGTTGGTAGTAAAAGAACACACATGCAATGTCACTAGTGGATCCATATGTGGTATGTGAAAAGAACACACATGCAATGACTCTGGTTCCATATGTGGTTAGTGACAAGAACACACATGCAATGACAATGTGGATCCATGTGTGGTCTCAAGAGAACACACATTTCAATGACACTGTGGATCCATATGTGGTATGTGATTCAATGACTTGTTAGTAAAAGAACACACATGCAATGACTCTGGTGGATCCAAATGTGGTATGTGAAAAGAACAGACATGCAATGACACTGGTGGATCCATATGTGGTGTGTGAAAAGAACACACATGAAATGACACTAGTGGATCCATATGTGGTCTGTGAAATGAACAGACATGCAATGACACTGGTGGATCCATATGTGGTCTGTGAAAAGAACACACAAGCAATGACCTCTGGTGGATCCATATGTGGTCTGTGAAAAGAACACACATGCAATGACACTGGTGGTGATGAGGGTTTAACTCATCAATGCCCATTGTTATGGACTTGGGTTTTGGAGAAGGAGGGAGCGCTGGAGACATCTATCGGCTAGCAATCAAGCACACAGGGACAAAGGATTTACCCAGGTTCAGGCCTCGTAGAGGTCCCTACTCCTGCTTGTCTGCTTGTGGAATTATCGAAGGAGTCGAAAGTTACAATGGTGCGCAGATGCAATCTTGCGAGGGTTGTGGAAACTAGGGTTGTGTGTATCCTCCTCGCCGCCCCCTCCTAGCCTTTATATAGATAGGTTAGGTCTCGAGTAGCAGGTCGAGTCGGTTACAAGTTAGGGTTTTCCCCTTCAAACTTTCTATCTGTTGCTTCTTCTTGTTCTTCAAGCAATCGAGAGTCCGTAAGTCACTCGAGTCCTTTCATCCGGGCCTTGGCGACACCGTGGGCCTGTACGTATTTGGACCGTATATACCAAGATCGAGTACTTGTAGGGTATACCCATGTCAGTAGCCCCCGAGTGTCCAGTGGAATCGCAGATTCGACTGGGGACTTTTGAAGTCTTCGAGTGCTTGATTGAGTACATTTTGACTGCTTTTATTTGTGTCATAGGGATTGTTGATATGCGTGCCTGATATAACCGAAGTATCGGTATCAGTTAACCACCTTAGGGTGAAACAACGCAATCTACTCGAACTCGAGTCCCCGGACTCGAATTCGGAAAAGTGCTGGTGTAATTCGACTCAGGCCGCGGAGGTCTTACAGGAGTCGAATTCCAGTTATACGGGTGTGAGCACTCGACGCGTCCATCAAGGCATGTTCATCGTGCCTGTAGGCACGGATATATTTCTGGTAGTGTGCAGCTAAATGCGTTGCCAGGCCTTATTCAGGTCTTACCTTCACGTTGTAAGCGCGACATCCGAATTTTATCATCGCGAAGACGATTCGGGCGACCCAGGAGACGTAGTCTCTTTGTAGGGAAAAATTATGAGGCGGTGTCGCCATGAGCTGCGAGTACGGACGTTATCACCACACAGTTTTATGTGCAAATAATCATAGGGTGCGCGACCAGCGCTCCCTATGGGAGTAGCCCCCGAGTGCCTAGTTGAGTCGAAGACTTAGGCAGGGACTAAATAACGTTTGCGACTGCCGTCGTCTTTTGGTTGCTTGTTTCAGTCAAAATTTTCCAGCGCTCCCTATGGGAGTAACCCATGTCCATAGTCGAATTGTATTTCGAGTGGTTTGGGTTTGCTTTTGATTGTCCTTGTTCCTGCAAAAATAAAAGAAAATCGTAGGGTGCGCGGCCAGCGCTCCCTATGGGAGTAGCCCCGAGTGCTTGGTGGAGTCGAAGACTCCAGCAAGGACTAAAGTAGTCGAATTTTTTCACTGCGTAGCTTTGGTAACGTCAGTGCTGACGCTTGTATGACCTCAGTTGCCCGCATGAGCGAGTTTGACGGGACGTGACGAGTGTGGGTCCCACTTCTTGACTTTGATTTGACTGGGCGTGCATAATCTTTATTTTAACTGCGCCTCCTCGATTTCCGCGCGTAATGGGAGTAGTGGAGGGACGGTTCGCGCTTCCCCTTCTCCACGTGTCCAACACGATGTGTGCCACGCGTCCAGTAGGGTTTTTATGAGCCGTTGGATTGCATCTTCTAGGGGTTAAGTAGCGATGCTACAACGGTAATTTCCCATCTGCGCTCTTTCTACCTTGCCACCATCGCCATTGCTATTGCTCTTCTGCTTTTTCTTACGCTCGTTTCCTCCACAATGCTGGACCATCTCCGGTCGTTTCCAAGCTACTTTCTGCGCTCGCATCATCGCTGTTCAATGGGGAAGAAGAAAGGAGGTGATGTTGCTGATTCCGCGGCCACCATCACCACGGCGAAGAAGAAGGGTGGCTCCGTTGCTGCGGGCACCAGCACCGCCGCCGGCGGGAAGAAGAAGGTCGCGGGCACCCGTGTGACAAATGGTGTGTGGTGCCCTTCCATCATCAAGGCGTTGGATCTCCGTCTTCTTCGCCAAGACGGAGTTATCTCCATAGCAGTCGCTGATGCGCGCGTCCCCAGCGGTGAGACCATTCCTGCTCCTCCCGCTGGTTTTTGAGTGATGTTTCTTGCATTCGTCATTCGCGGTCTTTCCTTGCCTCTCCACCCCTTTCTTAGGGGTCTTGTTTATTTCTACGGGCTCCAGCTCCATCAGCTATCCCCAAATTCGATCCTCCACATCACCTGCTTCATCACTCTTTGCGAGTGCTGGCTTGGAATCGAGCCACACTTTGGTCTTTTCAAGCGCATATTTAAATTGAAGCGTCAGTCTGCATCTGGCTCTTTAGTTTATGACATAGGTGGTTGCGGAATCCACGTCGACCCATCCGCCACCTACTTCGACATCAAGCTCACCAAGTCCGTCCAGGGATGGAGGGACAAATGGTTCTATGTCCGTGATCAGAAGTCCAAAGATGAGCACTTTGGACTCGCGCCCTTCAATCCCGTGACTCCCTGCAAGAAGATGTGTTCCTGGAATAACGTAGTTATGCCTGGCGAACTCGCGGAGACAGACGTGCTGTATCAACACGTCTGCAACCTCGAGAGTCGCATAGGCGCAGAAGAGGGAGGTTGCGCCCTTATCCGAACCTGGCTGCGCTGTCGCGTCCAACCCCTTCAGGCCAGAGTTCATCCCATGTTTCAATGGGCTGGCGCTGATGATGCTACTCGCGTGTCTGCCGATGGCATGTCCGCGAGTGAGGTGGATAAGAGGGTTCGACTGGTCACGAAGTACACTGGCAAGGATGTGCTTCCAAGTGAGCCAGTTGTTCCTCCTTTTGATGCTTCGAATCCTCCTCCTGAGGTACAGTTGTGCTACACAGTAGCTTATTTTCTCGATTGCTTTTCTGTTGCTTACTTGTTCTTTTTCCTGACCTTCACTGTCTGCACGCAGGATTGGGTGGTGTCGCCTTGTATGCCCCCTCTCCCTGAGGGGATTATTCCTCGCGAAGCTTTGGAAGAGGACGAGTCTGAGTCGACTGTCCCTTATGATGTGGAAGAGGAAGCCCCCGAGTCTGAGAGACCGGATACTCGCAAGCGTTCACGCAGCGAGGATTCCGACGTGTCGTCTCCTTCGACTCCAGAAGGCACGGTTGTTGGTGCGGAGTCGCCAATTCCCGCCGTTCCTGTGAGAGCTGTGGCACTGTAGCATCCCAATTGTCTAACAATTGCAATGCTACTAGCCTAGTCTATATATATGCTACTTCCTATATATAATTGTTGCATCATAATTATATCATGCTCATGTCATCATGCCACCTTGCATTTGAGCATCATATAAAACCCTTTTCCATTTGGATCTTCTCTCATATGCATTATTAATTGTATTTGCCTCTTGATATATTGTGTTTGGTTCTTGCTAAATGTTTAATGCCCAAGTTGAGTTGGGGGCATCTCTTTTTGACTCCACCACCTTTCTTGTCACCACCCCATCATTCCACCATTCCACCATATGTGAGCATTTTATTTTATTTGGGTTTATCTCTAGCTCATGTTGTTTGGAATGGACCCTTTTCCATTCTACCTGCTTCCATATGGAATGATATGGGAAGGTTGTTCATGTTGGAATATTTTGAGGATAATATGCACATAGTGGAATATACACACTAGCATGTCCAAAATATATTCAAATATGGTCATCTCCATTCACTCCACATGGAACATTCCTTCAATCCTTAGCTTGGCCCTTACTCCATCTTTTGAGGATGCACATAAATAAATGCCATGAGATTTTATTTTGTTTTCACAAGATTAACACCTGGCATTAAATACTTGCATGGGCCATGCAACCATCACCACCATGTGTTCTCCTTTGGTTTTATTTGATTTTTGAGTGGATCATCTTCTCATCTCTCTCTTTCTCTCAATCCTTTCTACCTTGCTTTGCTTTCTTGCCTTGTGCCATCAAACCTCTTCCACCTCACATGTGTAGTGCCATGCATGATCTTGTAAGATCATCCCCATGACCATCTCCCTACCCTTCATGCTTGCTCATGCTCATGTGGATTACACCCATCTCCCTCTCTCACCTCACCCTCTCCTCTCACCATGCCGAGGTGTCCCCTCTCCCTACCATGATGGCCCCACCTGGCCACCCTCTCTCCTCGGCCCACACCTCAGCTACCCCTACCCTATCCCTAACAAACCCTAACCCGAGCTCCTCTCTAATCTAACCCTAGTTACACCCAAGCCCTCTCTCCTCTCTATTTCTATCTACTGCCATCTTGGCTCCATGCTACTCCTCACCGTCCCCACACGGTAGCCCCGCCTGCCTAGCCCTCTCATGACAAGCACGTGAGAGGAGGTGGAGAAAAGGTGGCCGAGACCACCTTTTTCCTCTACCCGTGCCCACACGCCACCTCCTCCCTCTCTCTCGCTTGTCCTCATCCCACACGGCTCCTCTACCTCTCCCAGATCCGCCCAGCACCCTGCCCCTCCTCCCCTTCTTCTACACCGACGCCCACCCTCTCTCGCCGGCCACCGCCAGATCCGACGCCGCTTCCTCGTTCAGAGTTCAGGGTTGACGTGGAGGTGGACGAGAAGACCGAGGAGGACCCTTCGCCATACCGCCAACAGGAGGAGAAGCACCACTCGCCAGACTGCGCCATCCCGACGAAACCTAATTCCGCGGCGCTACGTCGACGATCGCCCGCTCCTCTGCTCGAACCACCACCGCCAGCAGACTCGCGGTAAGCCAAGCTTTCTCCCAGACATCCTCGCCGTCGTCGCCGTTGCTGGTCGTCGCTACTGCGTTCCATCGAAGGCCACCGCGACGCTGGTGTTCAGACGGGCGACGCTACCGCATAGAGCCTTACCTAGCCGCGTTACCCTCTCCTGTCAACTACCCCACCCTACCGCACTGGTCACCGCCGCCTAGCGCGAGCTCCAGGTCCCTAGTTCGAGTCCTCGATCCGCGGCGCGCAGATCTGCCGCCAGACGGTGGAGAAGAGAAACAGTACCGTGGCCCCCTTTTTGCAGAAAACTCCCCCTTTTGTTTTTCGCTCAACCCGCAGTCCGCCGAGCCCACCAGCCAGCCTCTGTGGGAATTTTACAAAGAGCACCCCGTAGATTCTTAGCCTTAACCCGTGGTCAGACACCCTCCCACGGCTTAATCACCCACTGTCACGTGGGCCCGTGGCTACCGGACCCACCTGTCAACCTCAGTGGCTAGGTAGAGCCGCGGTAGAAAAGAGTTTTCGCTGCAGTGCCCGCCATTGCCCACCCATCGCTGGATCACCGGGTCGTCTGAGTAATGAAATGGTTTTTCGCTTTGCTCTGGCGGCGCGGTGTCTGCATCGACCGAATGGCGCCTACCGTCCAAGATACACTTTCCAAGGCCAATGTCGCCCTCAGTCGCCTCCAGGAAGAGTTGATGCCGAAGGCTAAGCTGATCAATAACATGGACGAGCTGGTGGAGTCATTCGCCGGTGGTGTGACTTCCGCCTACAAGAACTCCCTCCGTGCGGCTGGTGCATCCATGACACTCGCGATGGTGCAGGCCCATGGAGCTGATATCGATCCTTCCGCGGTGTCGAAGGCGATGCATGTTGGCGCAGATGGTCAGCAGGTAGTCTTCGCTCCTTTTGCGACTGCCTGTGCTAAATATGGCCATCACTTGATAAACACTGTTGTGAAGTACTCGGAGGAGCTCCAACATGCTAAGAAGGCGGTGAAAGCCTCGGCCTTAGGGGCCGGTGGAAAGTCAATGGCGTCTAACACTGCCACGGACTTGTTGAAGCCCCCGAAGCCGTCGAAGTTGAAGAAGCCAGCTGCTCTGTAGTTATCTTTTGTAATAGTTGATTGATTGTTCTTTTGGTGTAAGAACATGCCTGCTGGCGAGTGTGTCTGTGAATACTTATGCCGATCCTGAATGCATCTGTTCCCTTTGCCTTTGTGTTAATTTGGTCGCCTTATTTGCCTCTGTCTTGACTTGTGGTAGGGTACATCGAGTGATCCCGTGGGGGGAACCCAGGACTCGCCATCTCTTGATGATACAGTGGCACCACCGCACTCCAGGATAGAGGAGCTATCCTTGCTTTCGCGACTTCGTGATCGCGTGAAGCAGCTGGAGCGTGAATTGCCCGTGATCCGCGGTAGCGCAGACGTGTGGAAGTCGAAGGCAGAAAAAGCCGCCGCCCGCGAGCAATATCTGCTTGGCGCGGTGACGCATCTAGGTGACCAGTTTAAGTGTTAGTTTGCTTATTCTCATCTTTTCCTTTGTAGTTACTCGTAGCGGTACATTGTACTCATGCTATTGATGCTGCTTCGTGTAGTTGTTAGCGCGCGCCATCCGCAGGAGGAGAAGGATAGAATTTCCATTCGCCTTCATGATCTCACCCAGGAGCAACTTCAAGAGAGTGGATACTTCTGGGTAGATCATGATCGTGCGACTGTGTTGGCGACCCTGCAGGATCACACATCGCGAGTGCTGCTCTTCCTGAAGAAGTCGCAGTCATGCTTGAAGAACATTTATAGGGCGATGTTCCCGTTGGACGACACTCCATCAAGCCTGCTGGCTCTCCTTGCCAAATTTCAAGATCTGTCCGCGGTTCACGGGTGCATGAGGCAGCAATTGGTGGCTGGTGCCAAGGCTGCCCTCTCAATGGTACGATTGCATAAGCCTGACGTGGATGTTGCCGCCATTGCCTCTAGGCCGCCAGCGCCACCGGCAGGATCTGCCTGGAATATGGTATCGCACTATCGGGCGGTGGACCGTCCAGCAGAGGAGATCGTCGACTTCTTCGAGGAACAAACCAACGTTCTTCTGTTGCAAGAGTAGCCAAATTTGTATCCTGCACATAAGTGTACTTGTGTTGTAAAGTTCGTATAGATGTTGTAAATTTATTGTCGAATGTGTATAAAGAGCTTTGTGAGCGTGAGGTGCGTTGCACTATGCGAGTCCTTTTCGTTAGCCTGGCCATCTTTTATCTCAGTCCCTTGTCAACCTGTCAGGTGCGTTGCAGCTGGGTTGAGTTTGTGTTAAGGGGTTCGATTGATGTGCCAGCTACTCAGGATATCGCGTTTTTGGTTTGAAGAACAGATGTATGTAGGGTGGCGTAGCCCCCGAGTATAAAAATTGACAAAGTAAAGGAGAACACGGAGTTTTGGGGCACTTAGCTTTTATTTATTCAAAGAACAGTGCGAGGTACAATGTGCGGCTAAGTAGCCTTGGCTGAGTAGCCTTATTTGCGATGTAAAAGTAAAAAAACGACTAGGGGTAGAAGCGTCGCAGTTGTGCGACGTTCCAAGGGTTGGAGTATGCGACTCCTGTCTCTAAATTTTGAAGGCGATAGGCGCCACCTGGGATTACTTCTGTAATCACGTACGGTCCTTCCCAGGGGGACTCGAGCTTGAGATGCCCCTGCTGCTTGATCGCGGACCGTCGCCGATGAAGGATCTGGGGCGAAGCCTTCTACTATGGTAGTTGCGCAGGTTCTACTGGTAGATCGTGGATCTTTCTGTGGCGATTTCTCTTGCTTCGTCCAGGAGGTCGATGGAGTCTTTGAGTGCAAGGGATGACTCTTGTTCGCTGTAAGCGACCACGTGCGGCGCCTTGTACCGTACTTCGGCAGGTAGCACTGCTTCTGCTCCGTGCACCATAAAGAATGGCGTGTAGCCTGTGGAGCTGTTTAGAGTTGTACGTAGGCTCCAGAGTACGGATTGCAGCTCATCTGGCCAGCAACCCGCGGCTTATTCGAGTGGTCGGAGGAGTCGCTTCTTGATGCCGTTGTAGACGAGCCCGTTTGCTTTTTCCACCTGACCGTTGGTCTGTGGATGCGCTACTGAGGCATAGCTGATGTTGATCCCCAGGTTCTCGCAGAATTCTTGGAACTCCTTGGATGTGAAGTTCGTCCCATTGTCAGTGATGATGCTGTGCGGCACGCCGAAGTGGTAGACGATGGACTCGAAGAACTTGACTGTGTTGTGCCCTGATTGGTTGGTCACCGGCATGGCCTCGATCCACTTGGTGAATTTGTCGACTACAACCAAGAGGTAGACGTAGCCTCCGCATGAGGACCTTGGAAGCTTGCCAACAATGTCGAGCCCCCACTGTGCGAAGGGCCAGGCCAATGGAATAGGCCGTAGCTCTGCCTGGTGCATGTGGCTTGTCCGCGAATCGCTGGCAAGCATTGCATTTTTGGACTATGTCCTTGGCGTCGCACATGGCCATGGGCCAGTAAAATCCAGCTCATAGAGCTTTGGCAACGAGGGCGCGACTGCCGGCGTGGTGCCCGCAGGTCCCTTCATGGATGTCGAGGAGTACTGCTCTTCCATCGACCATGGAGACGCATCGTTGTAGCACTCCTGTGATGCTGCGTTTATACAGTTCCCCGTTGATAACGGCGAATGCCTTGGAGTGCCGCGCGGTGTGTCGTGCATCTATCGGGTCGTCCAGCAGTATCTTGCTGAGGAGGTACGTAATGTACGGCTGCGTCCAAGATTGCTCGATCATCATGACGCTGATTGGTCCCTCGAGTCCTGCGTCCAGCTCCAAGTCATCGAGTGTCATTGTCTCATTGGGTGGCGTAGCCCCTTAGTCCGTTGCTGTGCTTGTTTTCTTCTCTGCGGCCTTTGGCTTGATGGAGCATTCACATATGCGCTCGAGAAATACCCCAGGTAGTATGGGGGCGCAGGTAGAGCCTATGTTGGCGAGTGCGTTCGCCTCCTTGTTTCTTTCGCGACCTACGTGTCGCAACTCGCAACCATCAAAATCTCCTTCGAGTGTATCGTAGAGGTCGCGGTACGCGATCATGTTGTCGTTCAGTGTGTCGCACTCGTGCATTGTTTGGTTGACGACCAACTTGGAGTCGCCATATATGATGAGCCTCTTGGCGCCGCAAGCTTTTGCCATCCTCATCTCGTGCAACAGGGCCTCGTATTCAGCCTCGTTGTTTGAGGCTGTGAACTGCATTCGCAGGATATACTTTAGCTTGTCCCCTTGAGGTGATGTTAGTATGACACCTGTGCCTGCTCCGTCTTTCCGCTTGGACCCATCAAAGTGCATGGTCCAGAGGTAGGACATATCTGGCTTGTCCGGGAGCTGGTTCTCCATCCAGTGCACAAGAAAGTCAGGGAGCACTTGCGACTTGATTGTGTCGCGTTTTTCGTATGTGATGTCTCGTGGAGACAGCTCTATTCCCCAAAGCGCGACTCGCCCCGTGGCGTCGGGGTTATTGAGGATATGCCCCAACGGGGTGTTGTTGACTACCATGATTGGGTGTTCCTGGAAGTAGTGGCGCAGTCGCCGGGCGGTCATAAAGACACCGTACGCCAACTTCTGGTAGTGCGGGTACCGTTGTTTTGTTGGCGTGAGGACCTCGCTGAGGTAGTATACCGGGCGTTGTACGCCGTGGACCTTGTTTTCCTCAGCTCGCTCGATGACGAGCACTGTGCTTACCACCTGGTTAGTGGCGGAGATGTACAGCAACAGTAGTTCCCTTTCTCGTGGAGTCACCAGCACTGGCGAAGTGGATAGGAGGCGCTTGAGATCTTTGAATGCTTCTTGCGCTTCATTGTTCCACTCGAACTTTTCAGCTTTGCGGAGGAGCTGGTAGAAGGGCAGTGCCTTTTCTCCCATCCGACTGATAAATCGACTGAGAGCCACGATTCGTTTCGGGCGCCTCTTATGTTCTTCGGCTTCTCCATGGCCAGTATGGCTTTTATCTTTTTCGGGTTCGCCTCGATTCCTCTCGCAGAGATGAGATACCCGAGTAGCTGCCCGGATGGTACGCCGAAGGTGCATTTGTCTGGATTGAGCTTGATCAGGTAGCGATCGAGGTTGGCGAAGGTTTCATGCAAATCGTCGATTAGAGAGGCTTCCTCCTTGGTCTTGATTACTATGTCGTCGACATAGACTTGGATGTTGCGACCCAGTTGTTCCTTGAGGTAAGCCTGCATGCACCGCTGGTAGGTGGCTCCCGCGTTTTTTAGCCCGAAGGGCATTGTGTTGTAGCAGAACACACCAAAGGGCGTTGTAAACGCTGTTTTCTCCTGGTCTTCTTCCTTCATTCAAATTTGATTATAGCCTGAGTAGGCATCGAGGAAGCAGAGGCGCTTGCATCCCACGGTGGCGTCGATGATCTGGTCGATCCGTGGCAGCGGAAAGTGACCTTTTGGGCAGTGCTTGTTTAAAGAAGTGAAGTCCACACACATCTGTAGGATATCCGTGTCCTTTTTTGGTACCAGCACCGTATTGGCGAGCCAAGTGCTTTCCTTGATCTCGCGTATGAACTTGGCCTCGAGGAGTCTGTTGATCTCCATTCCGACTGCCTGCGCTCGTGGTTCAGACAGTCGCCTGATTGTTTGCTTGACTGGCCTTGCGTCAGGGTTGACGTTGAGTGCGTGCTCGGAAAATTCTCTGGGAACTCCTGGCATGTCCGCAGGACACCAGGTAAAAATTCCCCAGTGCTCACGGAGGATCGACGAGCGCGAGTTCCTATGCGGGACTCAAGTTGTTGGCGATGAGGGCCGTCTTGGCGGGATCCGATGGATGGACCTGCACCTTCTTTGTGTGCACAGATGAGTCAAAGGAAAGGTCAGGTGAGCTTGGCCTACTCAGGGGAGGTAGACTGTTGTCTGTCATCTCTTTCAGTCTTGCGAGTTCCTCCTGCATGCCGAAGGACTGGGAGATTCTGTTGAATTCCCTGTCGCAACTGTCAGATCGCTCAAAGCTCCCGTTGATCGTTATGACGCCGTCGGGACCTGGCATTTTCATTTGCAAATAGGCGTAGTGGGGCATTGCCATGAACCTAGTGAATGCGACGCGCCCAAGGATGCAATGGTATTGTGAGGGCCAGTCGACGACCTCAAAGTCGATGCGCTCGCGCTGGAAGTTCTTTGGCGTGCTGAAGATTACGTCGAGGTTGATTTTGCCCAGGGGGTATACGCCTTTCCCTGGGATGATGCCGTAGAACATTGTGTCCGATGCCTCCAGGCAGGTTAGAGGGATCCTCATTGCTTGCAAGGTACTCGTGAATATGAGGTTGATGCCGCTTCCGCCATCCATAAAGACGCGACTCATGTCGAAACCTCCAATTTGCGCCTCGAGTACGAGGAGGCAATGACCTGGGCAAGGTATCTGAGGCGGGTGGTCGCGTTTGTCAAAGGTGATGCACGACTTGCTTCCACTAAGGTACTCAGTGGTGGGTGGTGGCGAGTGCGTGGCCAAGTTGACTTGGCGAGTGATGTCCTTCTGCACCCTGTTGGAGGGGCGCCCCTTTTGGATCATCATGGTACCCATGGCCCATGGGTACGGTTCGCCCCCGTGGTGCTGGTCCGGTGCGGATCCATTCGGGGGTGGCCCAGGTGATGGTGGTGGTGAGCCATGTGCCACGGCGCCTAGAGCGGCTCCATAGCCTCTTTCGACTGCATTGCGGTTCATCCGAACCAATCCCTCGTGTAGCTTGAGGAACTCGCGGCAGTCCTTGAGGAGGTGGCTGGACTTTCTCTTGCCATCATGCTTGTCGATTTAGAAGTGTACCGTGCATGGCCCGGAAAATTTATCCTCGATGGAGGTCGCGGGTGCTACATCGCGAGTGCAGCGTTGCCAAACTTGCATGGTTTTCCCGGAGTCGCGGTATCCGCCGCTGTGGTATCCGCTGTTGCTATTATCGTTGCGTCTATCAGCGTAGCCGGCCGCGACCATGTTGACATCGTCGCGGTCATCGTAGATGCGCATGCGGTGCTTGCCTCGGCGGTCGCGTCTGTGTTCGACTTCTGCCTCCTCGTCGGAGTGAGCGCGATTTTTTACTGAATCTTCTCCATTGGCCCACCGATTCGCGATCTCCATCAGGTGGTCGATGGTCTGGGGCTTTGAGCGGCCCAGCTCCTCCCTGAGCTCTAGGCGGCGGACACCACCGTTGAATGCATCAATCGCGCGGTCTTCTGAGATGTTTTCTGCGGAATTCTTGATGATGGACCACCTTGGGATGTAGGAGCGCAGCGATTCGCCAGATCTTTGCTGGCAGCATCTCAGCTCTTCGATTGATGCGGGTCGTTTGTACGTGCCCTTAAAGTTGCGCACGAAGCTGTAAACCAGCTCATCCCAACTGCGAATGGATCCGCGTGGGAGGTTATTGAGCCATGCTCGGGCGGCGCCCTGCAGCTGTAGCTGCAAGCATTGCATGGCAGTACTTTGACTACCTCCGTGGAGCCTAACGGAGGAGATGTGGTCCTCCAGCCAGATCTTGGGGTCCTGCTGACCATCAAATTTCGGGTTCTCCGATGGGAGTTTAAACCCTTTAGGCATTCGCTTCTGCCTAATGGATCTGCTGAAGCATCGGGCGCCGCAGAGCTCCCCATCTTCTTCTTCCGTGTCAGTCGACTGAGCACGTCGTGCCCTTGATTTGTCGGTCTTGCGCTGCGTGAGGTCATCGTGCGCATCGTAGTCGCGGTCGTGTCGCCGTGACAAATCGTGCTATCGCTGGATGAGGGCGAGGAGTGGCGCTTTGCTAGCGCTTTGCCCTTTTTTGGGTCTAGTGTTGGCTCCTTATCGAGGGCGGCCTCGATTAATCCCAAACCCGCGATCGTAGATCGGTGTATGGCAGTTCGGGGATCTCCAGCTGGCGGCTGGTTATTGAGGAGGTACATGGTGGCTGCTGTCATCGCAGCCTGCAGCATCCTGGGGACCACGTTGCCTCTCGTGTCGACCGTCATAGAGCCGAAGTCGAGGACTTTCGCGGCTTCTATGCGCTCTTGTTCGGTAAGATGAGCCATCCGCGATTGCCTCTTCTTGGCGAGGTACTCGTTGCCTCTTGAGGAGGATCCTCCGTAGGAGGAGAGCCCAGCGCGACGAAGGCTCGATTCGTCTGCTGCCTTTTTACGCGCCTCAAGTTGCGCGATTGTTTGCAGCTGGCGTTTGAATTCTTCTTTCAGGAGCCAGTGATAGCCAATCAGCAGTTCCTGCGGGGACCCAAAGGGTAGAGGTGTACCCCGTAAGGCTTCACGGCAGCGATCCCACTCTTGCTCGTTGAGCTTGATTACGACGCGTTCGCCGGTTTGCTCATTGATTATGCTAGGAGGTTCGACTGTCCCTCCGTTGTTGACGGGGGCGCGATTGCCGCCATTGCCACCGTTGCCACCGTTGCCGGCGTTGGGTGGGTCGGTGCCATTACCGGTGTTGCCACCGTTGTCGCGATTGGCGGAGGTGTCTCCCGCGTTGATGACAGCGCACATGAAGTGATTAGGGAAGCTGTTGCTTCCACAACTTTCAGATCCAGAACCGTAGTCGCTGATCGTATTCTCGACTGTCACCGAGGCGTTGAGCTTTCTAAGGGTGTCGATCGATGGAGGGAACCATGATGCCGGGGCAATCGCCGGTGCTGTCGGCTGATTAGGCATGCGAAGCGTTCCCATCTGACCAACTTGGAAGCGAAAGCTCCCAATCGCCAGGCTGATTCCGTCGCCCACAGACTCGAAGTCCGGGCGGGTGGCTGGCGGGTGGATGGTGAAGTCGAAGGCGCCGAAGAGCTGGCGAATCTCCGCTGTTGTGGAGTTGTAGATCGCAGATGATGGGGCCGAAGAAGCCGCAACATCAGCACTCCCAATTCCCACAGACGGCGCCAATTGACGAGGGTTTAACTAATCAACGCCCATTGTTATGGACTTGGGTTTTGGAGAAGGAGGGAGCGCTAGAGACATCTATCGGCTAGCAAACAAGCACACAGGGGACAAAGGATTTACCCAGGTTCAGGCCTCGTAGAGGTCCCTACTCCTGCTTGTCTGCTCGTGGAATTATCGAAGGAGTCGAAAGTTACAATGGTGCGCAGATGCAATCTGGCGAGGGTTGTGGAAACTAGGGTTGTGTGTATCCTCCTCGCCGCCCCCTCCTAGCCTTTATATAGATAGGTTAGGTCTCGGGTAGCAGGTCGAGTCGGTTACAAGTTAGGGTTTTCCCCTTCAAACTTTCTATCTTTAGCTTCTTCTTGTTCTTCAAGCAATCGAGAGTCCGTAAGTCACTCGAGTCCTTTCATCGTGGCCTTGGTGACACCGTGGGCCTGTACGTATTTGGACCGTATATACCAAGCTCGAGTACCTATAGGGTATACCCATGTCAGGTGGATCCATATGTGTTCTGTGAAAAGAACACACATGCAATGACACTGGTGGATCCATACGTGGTCTGTGAAAAGAACACACATGCAATGAACTCTGGCGGATCCATATGTGGTCTATGAAAAGAACACACATGCAATGAAATTGGTGGATCCATATGTGGTCTCTAAAAAGAACAGACATGCAATGACAATGGTGGTTCGATATGTGGTCTGTGAAAACAACACACATGCAATGAAAATGGTGGATCCATATGTGGTCTTTGAAAAGAACACACATGCAGTGAAAATAGTGGATCCAAATGTGGTTTGTGAAAAGAACACACATGCAATGACTCTGGCGGATCTATATACGCTCTCTGAAAAGAACACGCATGCAATGACAATGGCGGTTCCATATGTGGTCTGTGAAAAGAACACACATGCAATGACTCTGGTGGATCCATATGTGGTCTGTGAAAAGAACAGACATGCAATGACACTGGTGGATCCATATGTGGTGTGTGAAAAGAACACACATGCAATGACACTGGTGGATCCATACGTGGTCTGTGAAAATAACACACATGCAATGAACTCTGGCGGATCCATATGTGGTCTATGAAAAGAACACACATGCAATGAAATTGGTGGATCCATATGTGGTCTATGAAAAGAACACACATGCAATGAAATTGGTGGATCCATATGTGGTCTCTGAAAAGAACACACATGCAATGACACTGGTGGATCCATATGTGGTCTGTGAAAAGAACACACATGCAATGCCAATGGTGGTTCCATATGTGGTCTGTGAAAAGAACACACATGCAATAAAAATAGTTGATCCAAATGTGGTTTGTGAAAAAACACACATACAATGACTCTGGTGGATCCATATGTGGTTTGTGAAAATGACACTGTTGGATCCATATGTGGTATGTGAAAAGAA
The DNA here is from genome assembly GCA_023614405.1 of Avena insularis. Classification (NCBI taxonomy): domain Eukaryota; kingdom Viridiplantae; phylum Streptophyta; class Magnoliopsida; order Poales; family Poaceae; genus Avena; species Avena insularis. Next base: position 487,475,744 of record CM042690.1, read on the forward strand.
CACACATGAAATGACACTGGTGGATCCATATGAGGTCTGTGAAAAGAACACACATGCAATGACACTGGTGGATCCAAATGTGGTTTGTGAAAAGAACACACATGCAATGACACTGGTGGATCCATATCTGGTCTGTGAAAAGAACACACATGCAATGACAATGGTGGTTCCAAATGTGGTTTGTGAAAAGAACACACATGAATGACATTGGTGGATCCATATGTGGTTTGTGAAAAGAACAAATATTTCAATGACACTAGTAGATCCATATATGGTCTGTGAAAATAACACACATGCAATGAACTCTGGTGGATCCATATGTGGTCTGTGAAAATAACACACATGCAATGACACTGGTAGATCCATATGTGGTCTATGAAAAGAACACACATGCAATGACACTGGTGGATCCATATGTGGTCTGTGAAAATAACACACATGCAATAACAATGGTGGTTTCATATGTGGTCTGTAAAAAGAACACACATGCAATAACACTGGTAGATCAATATGTGGTCTGTGAAAAGAACACACATGCAATGACTCTGGTGGATCCATATGTGGTCTGTGAAAAGAACGCACATGCAATAAAAATAGTGGATCCAAATGTGGTTTTTGAAAAGAACACACATGCAATGACTCTGGTGGATCCATATGTGGTTTGTGAATAGAACACACATGCAATGACACTAGGGGATCCATATGTGGTCTGTGAAAAGAACACACATGCAATGACAATGGTGGTTCCAGCTGGGGTCTGTGAAAAGAACACACATGCAATGAAAATGGTGGATCCATATGTGGTATGTGAAAAGAACACACATGCAATGAACTCTGGTTGTTTCATATGTGGTCTCTGAAAAGAACACACATGCAATGACACTGGTGGATCCATATGCGGTCTGTGAAAGGAACACATATGCAATGAGACTGGTGGATCCATATGTGGTCTGTGAAAAGAACAGACATGCAATGACACTTGTGGATCCATATGTGATGTGTGAAAAGAACACACCTGCAATGACACTGATGGATCCATATGTGGTTTGTGAAAAGAACACACATGCAATGACACTGGTGGATCTATATGTGGTCTGTGAAAAGAACACACATGCAATGACAATGGTGGTTCCATATGTGGTCTGTGAAAAGAACGCACATGCAATGACACTGGTGGATCCATATGTGGTGTGTGAAAAGAATACACATGAAATGACACTGGTGGATCCATATGTGGTCTCTAAAAAGAACACACATGCAATGACACTGGTGGATCCATACGTGGTCTGTGAAAAGAACACACATGCAATGAACTCTAGCGGATCCATATGTGGTCTATGCAAAGAACACACATGCAATGAAATTGGTGGATCCATATGTGGTCTCTGAAAAGAACAGACATGCAATGACAATGGTGGTTCGATATGTGGTCTGTGAAAACAACACACATGCAATGAAAATGGTGGATCCATATGTGGTCTTTGAAAAGAACACACATGCAATGACAATGGCGGTTCCATATGTGGTCTGTGAAAAGAACACACATGCAATGACTCTGGCGGATCTATATACGCTCTGTGAAAAGAACACACATGCAATCACAATAGTGGATCCAAATGTGGTTTGTGAAAAGAACACACATGCAATGACTCTGGTGGTTCCATATGTGGTCTGTGAAAAGAACACACATGCAATGAAAATAGTGGATCCAAATGTGGTTTGTGAAAAGAACACACATGCAATGACTCTGGTGGATCCATATGTGGTCTATGAAAAGAATGCACATGCAATGACAATGGTGGTTCCATATGTGGTCTGTGAAAAGAACACACACACAATGAACTCTGGTGGTTCCTTATGTGGTATGTGAAAAGAACACAAATGCAATGACCCTGGTGGATCCATATGTGGTTTGTGAAAAGAACACACATGCAATGACAATGGCGGTTCCATATGTGGTGTGTGTAAAGAACACACATGCAATGAATCTGGTGGATCCATATGTGGTCTCTGAAAAGAACACACATGCAATGACACTGGTAGATCCATATGTGGTCTGTGAAAAGAACACACATGCAATGAATCTAGTGGATCCATATGTGGTATGTGAAAAGAACACACATGGAATGACAATGGTGGTTCCATATGTGGTCTGTGAAAAGAACATACATGCAATGACAATGGTGGATCCATATGTGGTCTGTGAAAAGAATAGACATGCAATGACACTAGTGGATCCATATGTGGTGTGTGAAAAGAATACACATGAAATGACACTGGTGGATCCATATGTGGTCTGTAAAAAGAACACACATGCAATGACACTGGTGGATCCATACGTGGTCTGTGAAAAGAACACACATGCAATGAACTCTGGCGGATCCATATGTGGTCTATGAAAAGAACACACATGCAATGAAATTGGTGGATCCATATGTGGTCTCTGAAAAGAACAGACATGCAATGACCATGGTGGTTCCATATGTGGTCTGTGAAAAGAACACACACACAATGAACTCTGGTGGTTCCATATGTGGTATGTGAAAAGAACACACATGCAATGAAAATAGTGGATCCAAATGTGGTTTGTGAAAAGAAAAACATGCAATGACTCTGGCAGATCTATATACGCTCTGTGAAAAGAACACACATGCAATGACAATAGTGGATCCAAATGTGGTGTCTGAAAAGAACACACATGCAATGACTCTGGTGGTTCCATATGTGGTCTGTGAAAAGAACACACATGCAATGAAAATAGTGGATCCAAATGTGGTTTGTGAAAAGAACACACATGCAATGACTCTGGCGGATCTATATACGCTCTGTGAAAAGAACACACATGCAATGAAAATAGTGGATCCAAATGTGGTTTGTGAAAAGAACACACATGCAATGACTCTGGTGGATCCATATGTGGTCTGTGAAAAGAACACACATGCAATGACACTGGTGGATCCATATCTGGTCTGTGAAAAGAACACACATGCAATGACAATGGTGGTTCCAAATGTGGTTTGTGAAAAGAACACACATGAATGACATTGGTGGATCCATATGTGGTTTGTGAAAAGAACAAACATTTCAATGACACTAGTAGATCCATATATGGTCTGTGAAAATAACACACATGCAATAAACTCTGGTGGATCCATATGTGGTCTGTGAAAAGAACACACATTCAATAACTCTTGTGGATCCACATGTAGTCTATGAAAAGAACACACATGCAATGACTCTGGTGGATCCATATGTGGTCTGTAAAAAGAACACACATGCAATGAAAATAGTGGATCCAATTGTGGTTTGTGAAAAGAACACACATGCAATGACAATGGTGGATCCATATGTGGGTTGTGAAATGAACACACATGCAATGACACTGGTGGATCCATATGCGGTCTGTGAAAAGAACACACATGCAATGATACTGGTGGATCCATATGTGGTCTGTGAAAAGAACACACATGCAATGACACTTCTGGATCCATATGTGGTGTGTGAAAAGAAAACACATGCACTGACACTGGTGGATCCATATGTGGTTTGTGAAAAGAACACACATGCAATGACTCAGGTGGATCCACATGTGGTCTATGAAAAGAACACACATGCAATGACTCTGGTGGATCCTTATGTGGTGTGTGAAAAGAACACACATGCAATGACTCTGGTGGATCCACATGTGGTCTATGAAAATAACACACATGCAATGACTCTGGTGGATCCATATGTGGTTTGTGAAAAGAACACACATGCAATGAAAATAGTGGATCCAAATGTGGTTTGTGAAAAGAATACACATGCAATGACAATGGTGGATCCATATGTGGTTTGTGAAATGAACACACATGCAATGACCGTGGTGGATCCATATGCGGTCTGTGAAAGGAACACACATGCAATGAGACTGGTGGATCCATATGTGGTATGTGAAAAGAACAGACATGCAATGACACTTGTGGATCCATATGTGATGTGTGAAAAGAACACACCTGCAATGACACTAGTGGATCCATATGTGATTTGTGAAAAGAACACACATGCAATGACACTGGTGGATCCATATGTGGTCTGTGAAAAGAACACACATGCAATGACTCTGGTGGATCAATATGTGTTCTGTGAAAAGAATAGACATGCAATGACACTGGTGGATCCATATGTGGTGTGTGAAAAGAATACACATGAAATGACACTGGTGGATCCATATGTGGTCTGTAAAAAGAACACACATGCAATGACACTGGTGGATCCATACGTGGTCTGTGAAAAGAACACACATGCAATGAACTCTGGCGGATCCATATGTGGTCTATGAAAAGAACACACATGCAATGAAATTGGTGGATCCATATGTGGTCTCTGAAAAGAACAGACATGCAATGACAATGGTGGTTCCATATGTGGTCTGTGAAAAGAACACACATGCAATGACTCTGGTCGTTCCATATGTGGTATGTGAAAAGAACACACATGCAATGAAAATAGTGGATGCAAATGTGGTTTGTGAAAATAACACACATGCAATTAATCTGGCGGATCTATATACGCTCTGTGAAAAGAACACACATGCAATGACAATAGTGGATCCAAATGTGGTTTGTGAAAAGAACACACATGCAATGACTCTGGTGGATCCATATGTGGTCTGTGAAAAGAACACACATGCAATGAAAATAGTGGATCCAAATGTGGTGTGTGAAAAGAACACACATGCAATGACACTGGTGGATCCATATGTGGTCTGTGAAAAGAACACACATGCAATGACACTGGTGGATCCATATCTGGTCTGTGAAAAGAACACACATGCAATGACAATGGTGGTTCCAAATGTGGTTTGTGAAAAGAACACACATGAATGACATTGGTGGATCCATATGTGGTTTGTGAAAAGAACAAACATTTCAATGACACTGGTAGATCCATATATGGTCTGTGAAAATAACACACATGCAATAAACTCTGGTGGATCCATATGTGGTCTGTGAAAAGAACACACATGCAATGACACTGTTAGATCCATATGTGGTCTATGAAAAGAACAAACATGCAATGACACTGGTGGATCCATATGTGGTCTGTGAAAATAACACACATGCAATAACAATGGTGGTTTCATATGTGGTCTGTAAAAAGAACACACATGCAATGACACTGGTAGATCAATATGTGGTCTGTGAAAAGAACACACATGCAATGAGTCTGGTGGATCCATATGTGGTCTGTGAAAAGAACGCACATGCAATAAAAATAGTGGATCCAAATGTGGTTTGTGAAAAGAACACACATGCAATGACTCAGGTGGATCCATATGTGGTTTGTGAAAAAACACACATGCAATGACACTAGGGGATCCATATGTGGTCTGTGAAAAGAACACACATGCAATGACAATGGTGGTTCCATATGTGGTCTGTGAAAAGAACACACATGCAATGAAAATGGTGGATCCATATGTGGTATGTGAAAAGAACACACATGCAATGAACTCTGGTTGTTTCATATGTGGTTTGTGAAATGAACACACATGCAATGACACTGGTGGATCCATATGCGGTCTGTGAAAGGAACACACATGCAATGAGACTGGTGGATCCATATGTGGTCTGTGAAAAGAACAGACATGCAATGACACTTGTGGATCCATATGTGATGTGTGAAAAGAACACACCTGCAATGACACTAGTGGATCCATATGTGATTTGTGAAAAGAACACACATGCAATGACACTGGTGGATCCATATGTGGTCTGTGAAAAGAACACACATGCAATGACTCTGGTGGATCCATATGTGTTCTGTGAAAAGAATAGACATGCAATGACACTGGTGGATCCATATGTGGTGTGTGAAAAGAATACACATGAAATGACACTGGTGGATCCATATGTGGTCTGTAAAAAGAACACACATGCAATGACACTGGTGGATCCATACGTGGTCTGTGAAAAGAAAACACATGCAATGAACTCTGGCGAATCCATATGTGGTCTATGAAAAGAACACACATGCAATGAAATTGGTGGATCCATATGTGGTCTCTGAAAAGAACAGACATGCAATGACAATGGTGGTTCGATATGTGGTCTGTGAAAACAACACACATGCAATGAAAATGGTGGATCCATATGTGGTCTTTGAAAAGAACACACATGCAATGAAAATAGTGGATCCAAATGTGGTTTGTGAAAAGAACACACATGCAATGACTCTGGCAGATCTATATACGCTCTGTGAAAAGAACACGCATGCAATGACAATAGTGGATCCAAATGTGGTGTGTGAAAAGAACACACATGCAATGACTCTGGTGGTTCCATATGTGGTATGTGAAAAGAACACACATGCAATGAAAATAGTGGATCCAAATGTGGTTTGTGAAAAGAACACACATGCAATGACTCTGGTGGATCCATATGTGGTCTATGAAAAGAACACACATGCAATGACAATGGTGGTTCCATATGTGGTCTGTGGAAAGAACACACACACAATGAACTCTGGTGGTTCCATATGTGGTATGTGAAAAGAATACAGATGCAATGACCCTGGTGGATCCATATGTGGTTTGTGAAAAGAACACACATGCAATGACAATGGCGGTTCCATATGTGGTGTGTGTAAAGAACACACATGCAATGAATCTGGCGGATCCATATGTGGTCTCTGAAAAGAACACACATGCAATGACACTGGTAGATCCATATGTGGTCTGTGGAAAGAACACACATGCAATGAATCTAGTGGATCCATATGTGGTATGTGAAAAGAACACACATGGAATGACAATGGTGGTTCCATATGTGGTATGTGAAAAGAACATATATGCAATGACAATGGTTGATCCATATGTGGTTTGTGAAAAGAACACACATGCAATAACTCTTGTGGATCCACATGTAGTCTATGAAAAGAACACACATGCAATGACTCTGGTGGATCCATATGTGGTCTGTAAAAAGAACACACATGCAATGAAAATAGTGGATCCAATTGTGGTTTGTGAAAAGAACACACATGCAATGACAATGGTGGATCCATATGTGGGTTGTGAAATGAACACACATGCAATGACACTGGTGGATCCATATGCGGTCTGTGAAAAGAACACACATGCAATGACACTGGTGGATCCATATGTGGTCTGTGAAAAGAACACACATGCACTGACACTAGTGGATCCATATGTGGTCTGTGAAAAGAACATACATTTCAATGACAATGGTGGATCCATATGTGGTTTGTGAAAAGAACACACATGCAATGACTCAGGTGGATCCACATGTGGTCTATGAAAAGAACACACATGCAATGACTCTGGTGGATCCTTATGTGGTTTGTGAAAAGAACACACATGCAATGACTCTGGTGGATCCACATGTGGTCTATGAAAAGAACACACATGCAATGACTCTGGTGGATCCATATGTGGTTTGTGAAAAGAACACACATGCAATGAAAATAGTGGATCCAAATGTGGTTTGTGAAAAGAACACACATGCAATGACAATGGTGGATCCATATGTGGTTTGTGAAATGAACACACATGCAATGACCGTGGTGGATCCATATGCGGTTTGTGAAATTAACACACATGCAATGACTGGTGGATCCATATGTGGTCTGTGAAAAGAACAGACATGCAATGACACTTGTGGATCCATATGTGATGTGTGAAAAGAACACACCTGCAATGACACTAGTGGATCCATATGTGGTTTGTGAAAAGAACACACATGCAATGACTCTGGTGGATCCATATGTGGTCTGTGAAAAGAACACACATGCAATGACTCTGGTGGATCCATATGTGGTCTGTGAAAAGAACAGACATGCAATGACACTGGTGGATCCATATGTGGTGTGTGAAAAGAATACACATGAAATGACACTGGTGGATCCATATGTGGTCTGTAAAAAGAACACACATGCAATGACACTGGTGGATCCATATGTGGTCTGTGAAAAGAACACACATGCAATGAACTCTGGTGGATCCATATGTGGTCTATGAAAAGAACACACATGCAATGAAAATGGTGGATCCATATGTGGTCTGTGAAAAGAACACACATGCAATGACAATGGCGGTTCCATATGTGGTCTGTGAAAAGAACACACATGCAATGACTCTGGTGGTTCCATATGTGGTATGTGAAAAGAACACACATGCAATGAAAATAGTGGATCCAAATGTGGTTTGTGAAAAGAACACACATGCAATGACTCTCTCAGATCTATATATGCTCTGTGAAAAGAACACGCATGCAATGACAATAGTGGATCCAAATGTGGTGTGTGAAAAGAACACACATGCAATGACACTGGTGGTTCTATATGTGGTCTGTGAAAAGAACACACATGCAATGAAAATAGTGGATCCAAATGTGGTGTGTGAAAAGAACACACATGCAATGACACTGGTGGATCCATATGTGGTCTGTGAAAAGAACACACATGCAATAAAAATAGTGGATCCAAATGTGGTTTGTGAAAAGAACACACATGCAATGACTCTGGTGGATCCATATGTGGTCTGTGAAAAGAACACACATGCAATGACAATGGTGGTTCCATATGTGGTCTGTGAAAAGAACACACACACAATGAACACGGTTGGTACCAAATGTGGTATGAGAAAAAAATAAACATCCAATCACCCAGGTGGATCCATATGTGTTTTGTGAAAAGAACACACATGCAATGACAATGGCGGTTCCATATGTGGTGTGTGTAAAGAACACACATGCAATGAATCTGGTGGATCTATATGTGGTATCTGAAAAGAACACACATGCAATGACACTGTTAGATCCATATGTGGTCTATGAAAAGAACACACATGCAATGAATCTAGTGGATCCATATGTGGTATGTGAAAAGAACACACATGGAATGACAATGGTGGTTCCATATGTGGTCTGTGAAAAGAACATACATGCAATGACAATGGTGGATCCATATGTGGTTTGTGAAAAGAACACACATGCAATGACTCTTGTGGATCCACATGTAGTCTATGAAAAGAACACACATGCAATGACTCTGGTGGATCCATATGTGGTCTGTAAAAAGAACACACATGCAATGAAAATAGTGGATCCAATTGTGGTTTGTGAAAAGAACACACATGCAATGACAATGGTGGATCCATATGTGGGTTGTGAAATGAACACACATGCAATGACACTGGTGGATCCATATGCGGTCTGTGAAAAGAACACACATGCAATGAGACTGGTGGATACATATGTGGTCTGTGAAAAAACACACATGCAATGACACTGCTGGATCTATATGTGGTGTGTAAAAAGAACACACATGCAATGACACTGGTGGATCCTTATGTGGTTTGTGAAAAGAACACACATGCAATGACTCTGGTGGATCCAAATGTGGTTTGTGAAAAGAACACACATGCAATGACTCTGGTGGATCCATATGTGGTTTGTGAATAGAACACACATGCAATGACACTAGGGGATCCATATGTGGTCTGTGAAAAGAACACACATGCAATGACAATGGTGGTTCCAGCTGGGGTCTGTGAAAAGAACACACATGCAATGAAAATGGTGGATCCATATGTGGTATGTGAAAAGAACACACATGCAATGAACTCTGGTTGTTTCATATGTGGTCTCTGAAAAGAACACACATGCAATGACACTGGTGGATCCATATGCGGTCTGTGAAAGGAACACATATGCAATGAGACTGGTGGATCCATATGTGGTGCATGAAAGAATGACATGCAATGACACTTGTGGATCCATATGTGATGTGTGAAAAGAACACACCTGCAATGACACTGATGGATCCATATGTGGTTTGTGAAAAGAACACACATGCAATGACACTGGTGGATCTATATGTGGTCTGTGAAAAGAACACACATGCAATGACAATGGTGGTTCCATATGTGGTCTGTGAAAAGAACGCACATGCAATGACACTGGTGGATCCATATGTGGTGTGTGAAAAGAATACACATGAAATGACACTGGTGGATCCATATGTGGTCTCTAACAAGAACACACATGCAATGACACTGGTGGATCCATACGTGGTCTGTGAAAAGAACACACATGCAATGAACTCTGGCGGATCCATATGTGGTCTATGCAAAGAACACACATGCAATGAAATTGGTGGATCCATATGTGGTCTCTGAAAAGAACAGACATGCAATGACAATGGTGGTTCGATATGTGGTCTGTGAAAACAACACACATGCAATGAAAATGGTGGATCCATATGTGGTCTTTGAAAAGAACACACATGCAATGAAAATAGTGAATCCAAATGTGGTTTGTGAAAAGAACACACATGCAATGACTCTGGCGGATCTATATACGCTCTGTGAAAAGAACACGCATGCAATGACAATAGTGGATCCAAATGTGGTGTGTGAAAAGAACACACATGCAATGACTCTGGTGGTTCCATATGTGGTCTGTGAAAAGAACACACATGCAATGAAAATAGTGGATCCAAATGTGGTTTGTGAAAAGAACACACATGCAATGACTCTGGTGGATCCATATGTGGTCTGTGAAAAGAACACACATGCAATGACAATGGTGGTTCCATATGTGGTCTGTGAAAAGAACACACACACAATGAACTCTGGTGGTTCCTTATGTGGTATGTGAAAAGAACACAAATGCAATGACCCTGGTGGATCCATATGTGGTTTGTGAAAAGAACACACATGCAATGACAATGGCGGTTCCATATGTGGTGTGTGTAAAGAACACACATGCAATGAATCTGGTGGATCCATATGTGGTCTCTGAAAAGAACACACATGCAATGACACTGGTAGATCCATATGTGGTCTGTGAAAAGAACACACATGCAATGAATCTAGTGGATCCATATGTGGTATGTGAAAAGAACACACATGGAATGACAATGGTGGTTCCATATGTGGTCTGTGAAAAGAACACACATGCAATGACACTGGGGGATCCATATGTGGTCTGTGAAAAGAACAGACATGCAATGACACTGGTGGATCCATATGTGGTGTGTGAAAAGAACACACATGAAATGACACTGGTGGATCCATATGTGGTCTGTGAAAAGAACACACATGCAATGACACTGGTGGATCCATATGTGGTCTGTGAAAAGAACACACATGCAATGAACTCTGGTGGATCCATATGTGGTCTATGAAAAGAACACACATGCAATGAAATTGGTGGATCCATATGTGGTCTCTGAAAAGAACAGACATGCAATGACCATGGTGGTTCCATATGTGGTCTGTGAAAAGAACACACACACAATGAACTCTGGTGGTTCCATATGTGGTATGTGAAAAGAACACACATGCAATGAAAATAGTGGATCCAAATGTGGTTTGTGAAAAGAAAAACATGCAATGACTCTGGCAGATCTATATACGCTCTGTGAAAAGAACACACATGCAATGACAATAGTGGATCCAAATGTGGTGTCTGAAAAGAACACACATGCAATGACTCTGGTGGTTCCATATGTGGTCTGTGAAAAGAACACACATGCAATGAAAATAGTGGATCCAAATGTGGTGTGTGAAAAGAACACACATGCAATGACTCTAGTGGATCCATATGTGGTCTGTGAAAAGAACACACATGCAATGACACTGGTGGATCCATATGTGGTCTGTGAAAAGAACACACATGCAATGACAATGGTGGTTCCAAATGTGGTTTGTGAAAAGAACACACATGAATGACATTGGTGGATCCATATGTGGTTTGTGAAAAGAACAAACATTTCAATGACACTTGTAGATCCATATATGGTCTGTGAAAATAACACACATGCAATAAACTCTGGTGGATCCATATGTGGTCTGTGAAAAGAACACACATTCAATAACTCTTGTGGATCCACATGTAGTCTATGAAAAGAACACACATGCAATGACTCTGGTGGATCCATATGTGGTCTGTAAAAAGAACACACATGCAATGAAAATAGTAGATCCAATTGTGGTTTGTGAAAAGAACACACATGCAATGACAATGGTGGATCCATATGTGGGTTGTGAAATGAACACACATGCAATGACACTGGTGGATCCATATGCGGTCTGTGAAAAGAACACACATGCAATGAGACTGGTGGATCCATATGTGGTCTGTGAAAAGAACACACATGCAATGACACTGCTGGATCCATATGTGGTGTGTGAAAAGAACACACATGCAATGACACTGGTGGATCCTTATGTGGTTTGTGAAAAGAACACACATGCAATGACTCAGGTGGATCCACATGTGGTCTATGAAAAGAACACACATGCAATGACTCTGGTGGATCCATATGTGGTGTGTGAAAAGAACACACATGCAATGACTCTGGTGGATCCATATGTGGTCTGTGAAAAGAACACACATGCAATGACTCTGGTGGATCCATATGTGGTTTGTGAAAAGAACACACATGCAATGAAAATAGTGGATCCAAATGTGGTTTGTGAAAAAAAAACACATGCAATGACAATGGTGGATCCATATGTGGTTTGTGAAATGAACACACATGCAATGACCGTGGTGGATCCATATGCGGTCTGTGAAAGGAACACACATGCAATGAGACTGGTGGATCCATATGTGGTATGTGAAAAGAACAGACATGCAATGACACTTGTGGATCCATATGTGATGTGTGAAAAGAACACACCTGCAATGACACTAGTGGATCCATATGTGATTTGTGAAAAGAACACACATGCAATGACACTGGTGGATCCATATGTGGTCTGTGAAAAGAACACACATGCAATGACTCTGGTGGATCAATATGTGTTCTGTGAAAAGAATAGACATGCAATGACACTGGTGGATCCATATGTGGTGTGTGAAAAGAATACACATGAAATGACACTGGTGGATCCATATGTGGTCTGTGAAAAGAACACACATGCAATGACACTAGTGGATCCATATGTCGTCAGTGAAAAGAACACACAAGCAATGAACTCTGGTGGATCCATATGTGGTCGGTGAAAAGAACACACATGCAATGACACTGGTGGATCCATATGTGGTCTATGAAAAGAACACACATGCAATGACAATGGTGGTTCCATATGTGGTCTGTGAAAAGAACACACACACAATGAACTCTGGTGGTTCCATATGTGGTATGTGAAAAGAACACACATGCAATGAAAATAGTGGATCCAAATGTGGTTTGTGAAAAGAAAAACATGCAATGACTCTGGCAGATCTATATACGCTCTGTGAAAAGAACACACATGCAATGACAATGGCGGTTCCATATGTGGTCTGTGAAAAGAACACACATGCAATTACTCTGGTGGTTCCATATGTGGTCTGTGAAAAGAACACACATGCAATGAAAATAGTGGATCCAAATGTGGTTTGTGAAAAGAACACACATGCAATGACTCTGGTGGATCCATATGTGGTCTGTGAAAAGAACACACATGCAATGACACTGGTGGATCCATATGTGGTCTGTGAAAAGAACACACATGCAATGACAATGGTGGTTCCAAATGTGGTTTGTGAAAAGAACACACATGCAATGACACTGGTGGATCCATATGTGGTCTGTGAAAAGAACAAACATTTCAATGACACTGGTAGATCCATATATGGTCTGTGAAAAGAACACACATGCAATGAACTCTGGTGGATCCATATGTGGTCTGTGAAAAGAACACACATGCAATGACACTGGTAGATCCATATGTGGCCTATGAAAAGAACACACATGCAATGACACTGGTGGATCCATATGTGGTCTCTGAAAAGAACACACATTCAATGACAATGGTGGTTCCATATGTGGTCTGTGAAAAGAACACACATGCAATGACACTGGTAGATCCATATGTGGTCTGTGAAAAGAACACACATGTAATGACTCTGGTGGATCCATATGTGGTCTGTGAAAAGAACGCACATGCAATGAAAATAGTGGATCCAAATGTGGTTTGTGAAAAGAACACACATGCAATGACAATGGTGGATCCAAATGTGGTTTGTGAAAAGAACACCCATGCAATGACACTAGGGGATCCATATGTGGTCTGTGAAAAGAACACAGATGCACTGACAATGGGGTTCCATATGTGGTTTGTGAAAAGAACACACGTGCAATGAAAATGGTGGATCCATATGTGGTAGGTGAAAAGAACACACATGCAATGAACTCTGGTGGTTCCATATGTGGTCTGTGAAAAGAACACACATGCAATGACACTGGTGGATCCATATGTGGTCTGTGAAAAGAACACACATGCAATGACACTGGTGGATCCATATGTGGTCTGTGAAAAGAACAGACATGCAATGACACTGGTGGATCCATATGTGGTGTGTGAAAAGAACACACATGCAATGCCACTGGTGGATCCATATGTGGTTTGTGAAAAGAACACACATGCAATGACACTGGTGGATCCATATGTGGTCTGTGAAAAGAACACACATGCAATGATTCTGGTGGATCCATATGTGTTTTGTGAAAAGAACAGACATGCAATGACACTGGTGGATCCATATGTGGTGTGTGAAAATAATACACATGAAATGACACTGGTGGATCCATATGTGGTCTGTAAAAAGAACACACATGCAATGACACTGGTGGATCCATATGTGGTATGTGAAAAGAACACACATGCAATGAACTCTGGTGGATCCATATGTGGTCTGTGAAAAGAACACACATGCAATGACACTGGTGGATCCATATGTGGTCTCTGAAAAGAACAGACATGCAATGACAATGGTGGTTCCATATGTGGTCTGTGAAAACAACACACATGCAATGAAAATGGTGGATCCATATGTGGTTTGTGAAAAGAACACACATGCAATGAAAATAGTGGATCCAAATGTGGTTTGTGAAAAGAACACACATGCAATGACTCTGGCAGATCTATATACGCTCTGTGAAAAGAACACGCATGCAATGACAATAGTGGATCCAAATGTGGTGTGTGAAAAGAACACACATGCAATGACTCTGGTGGTTCCATATGTGGTATGTGAAAAGAACACACATGCAATGAAAATAGTGGATCCAAATGTGGTTTGTGAAAAGAACACACATGCAATGACTCTGGTGGATCCATATGTGGTCTGTGAAAAGAACACACATGCAATGACAATGGTGGTTCCATATGTGGTCTGTGGAAAGAACACACACACAATGAACTCTGGTGGTTCCATATGTGGTATGTGAAAAGAATACAGATGCAATGACCCTGGTGGATCCATATGTGGTTTGTGAAAAGAACACACATGCAATGACAATGGCGGTTCCATATGTGGTGTGTGTAAAGAACACACATGCAATGAATCTGGCGGATCCATATGTGGTCTCTGAAAAGAACACACATGCAATGACACTGGTAGATCCATATGTGGTCTGTGGAAAGAACACACATGCAATGAATCTAGTGGATCCATATGTGGTATGTGAAAAGAACACACATGGAATGACAATGGTGGTTCCATATGTGGTATGTGAAAAGAACATATATGCAATGACAATGGTTGATCCATATGTGGTTTGTGAAAAGAACACACATGCAATAACTCTTGTGGATCCACATGTAGTCTATGAAAAGAACACACATGCAATGACTCTGGTGGATCCATATGTGGTCTGTAAAAAGAACACACATGCAATGAAAATAGTGGATCCAATTGTGGTTTGTGAAAAGAACACACATGCAATGACAATGGTGGATCCATATGTGGGTTGTGAAATGAACACACATGCAATGACACTGGTGGATCCATATGCGGTCTGTGAAAAGAACACACATGCAATGAGACTGGTGGATCCATATGTGGTCTGTGAAAAGAACACACATGCAATGACACTGCTGGATCCATATGTGGTGTGTGAAAAGAACACACATGCAATGACACTGGTGGATCCTTATGTGGTTTGTGAAAAGAACACACATGCAATGACTCAGGTGGATCCACATGTGGTCTATGAAAAGAACACACATGCAATGACTCTGGTGGATCCTTATGTGGTTTGTGAAAAGAACACACATGCAATGACTCTGGTGGATCCACATGTGGTCTATGAAAAGAACACACATGCAATGACTCTGGTGGATCCATATGTGGTTTGTGAAAAGAACACACATGCAATGAAAATAGTGGATCCAAATGTGGTTTGTGAAAAGAACACACATGCAATGACAATGGTGGATCCATATGTGGTTTGTGAAATGAACACACATGCAATGACCGTGGTGGATCCATATGCGGTCTGTGAAAGGAACACACATGCAATGAGACTGGTGGATCCATATGTGGTCTGTGAAAAGAACAGACATGCAATGACACTTGTGGATCCATATGTGATGTGTGAAAAGAACACACCTGCAATGACACTAGTGGATCCATATGTGGTTTGTGAAAAGAACACACATGCAATGACTCTGGTGGATCCATATGTGGTCTGTGAAAAGAACACACATGCAATGACTCTGGTGGATCCATATGTGTTCTGTGAAAAGAATAGACATGCAATGACACTGGTGGATCCATATGTGGTGTGTGAAAAGAATACACATGAAATGACACTGGTGGATCCATATGTGGTCTGTAAAAAGAACACACATGCAATGACACTGGTGGATCCATACGTGGTCTGTGAAAAGAACACACATGCAATGAACTCTGGCGGATCCATATGTGGTCTATGAAAAGAACACACATGCAATGAAATTGGTGGATCCATATGTGGTCTCTGAAAAGAACAGACATGCAATGACAATGGTGGTTCCATATGTGGTCTGTGAAAAGAACACACACACAATGAACTCTGGTGGTTCCATATGTGGTATGTGAAAAGAACACACATGCAATGAAAATAGTGGATCCAAATGTGGTTTGTGAAAAGAACACACATGCAATGACTCTCTCAGATCTATATATGCTCTGTGAAAAGAACACGCATGCAATGACAATAGTGGATCCAAATGTGGTGTCTGAAAAGAACACACATGCAATGACTCTGGTGGTTCTATATGTGGTCTGTGAAAAGAACACACATGCAATGAAAATAGTGGATCCAAATGTGGTGTGTGAAAAGAACACACATGCAATGACACTGGTGGATCCATATGTGGTCTGTGAAAAGAACACACATGCAATGAAAATAGTGGATCCAAATGTGGTTTGTGAAAAGAACACACATGCAATGACTCTGGTGGATCCATATGTGGTCTGTGAAAAGAACACACATGCAATGACAATGGTGGTTCCATATGTGGTCTGTGAAAAGAACACACACACAATGAACTCTGGTGGTTCCATATGTGGTATGTGAAAAGAACACAGATGCAATGACCCTGGTGGATCCATATGTGGTTTGTGAAAAGAACACACATGCAATGACAATGGCGGTTCCATATGTGGTGTGTGTAAAGAACACACATGCAATGAATCTGGTGGATCTATATGTGGTATCTGAAAAGAACACACATGCAATGACACTGTTAGATCCATATGTGGTCTGTGAAAAGAACACACATGCAATGAATCTAGTGGATCCATATGTGGTATGTGAAAAGAACACACATGGAATGACAATGGTGGTTCCATATGTGGTCTGTGAAAAGAACATACATGCAATGACAATGGTGGATCCATATGTGGTTTGTGAAAAGAACACACATGCAATGACTCTTGTGGATCCACATGTAGTCTATGAAAAGAACACACATGCAATGACTCTGGTGGATCCATATGTGGTCTGTAAAAAGAACACACATGCAATGAAAATAGTGGATCCAATTGTGGTTTGTGAAAAGAACACACATGCAATGACAATGGTGGATCCATATGTGGGTTGTGAAATGAACACACATGCAATGACACTGGTGGATCCATATGCGGTCTGTGAAAAGAACACACATGCAATGAGACTGGTGGATACATATGTGGTCTGTGAAAAAACACACATGCAATGACACTGCTGGATCCATATGTGGTGTGTAAAAAGAACACACATGCAATGACACTGGTGGATCCTTATGTGGTTTGTGAAAAGAACACACATGCAATGACTCTGGTGGATCCACATGTGGTCTATGAAAAGAACACACATGCAATGACTCTGGTGGATCCTTATGTGGTTTGTGAAAAGAACACACATGCAATGACTCTGGTAGATCCACATGTGGTCTATGAAAAGAACACACATGCAATGACTC
Organism: Avena insularis; assembly: GCA_023614405.1. NCBI lineage: Eukaryota > Viridiplantae > Streptophyta > Magnoliopsida > Poales > Poaceae > Avena > Avena insularis. The sequence goes on from CM042690.1 coordinate 487,493,973, forward strand.
TGGTGGATCCATATGTGGTTTGTGAAAAGAACACACATGCAATGAAAATAGTGGATCCAAAGGTGGATTGTGAAAAGAACACACATGCAATGACAATGGTGGATCCATATGTGGTTTGTGAAATGAACACACATGCAATGACCCTGGTGGATCCATATGCGGTCTGTGAAAGGAACACACATGCAATGAGACTGGTGGATCCATATGTGGTCTGTGAAAAGAACAGACATGCAATGACACTTGTGGATCCATATGTGATGTGTGAAAAGAACACACCTACAATGACACTAGTGGATCCATATGTGGTTTGTGAAAAGAACACACATGCAATGACACTGGTGGATCCATATGTGGTCTGTGAAAAGAACACACATGCAATGATTCTGGTGGATCCATATGTGTTCTGTGAAAAGAACAGACATGCAATGACACTGGTGGATCCATATGTGGTGTGTGAAAAGAATACACATGAAATGACACTGGTGGATCCATATGTGGTCTGTAAAAAGAACACACATGCAATGACACTGGTGGATCCATATGTGGTCTGTGAAAAGAACACACATGCAATGAACTCTGGTGGATCCATATGTGGTCTGTGAAAAGAACACACATGCAATGACACTGGTGGATCCATATGTGGTCTCTGAAAAGAACACACATGCAATGACAATGGTGGTTCCATATGTGGTCTGTGAAAACAACACACATGCAATGAAAATGGTGGATCCATATGTGGTCTTTGAAAACAACACACATGCAATGTAAATAATGGATCCAAATGTGGTTTGTGAAAAGAACACACATGCAATGACTCTGGCGGATCTATATACGCTCTGTGAAAAGAACACACATGCAATGACAATAGTGGATCCAAATGTGGTTTGTGAAAAGAACACACATGCAATGACTCTGGTGGTTCCATATGTGGTCTGTGAAAAGAACACACATGCAATGAAAATAGTGGATCCAAATGTGGTTTGTGAAAAGAACACACATGCAATGACAATGGTGGATCCATATGTGGTCTGTGAAAAGAACACACATGCAATGACAATGGTGGTTCCATATGTGGTCTGTGAAAAGAACACACATGCAATGAACTCTGGTGGTTCCATATGTGGTCTGTGAAAAGAACACACATGCAATGACACTGGTGGATCCATATGTGGTTTGTGAAAAGAACACACATGCAATGACAATGGCGGTTCCATATGTGGTGTGTGAAAAGAACACACATGCAATGACTCTGGTGGATCCATATGTGGTCTGTGAAAAGAACAGACATGCAATGACACTGGTGGATCCATATGTGGTGTGTGAAAAGAACACACATGCAATGAATCTAGTGGATCCATATGTGGTATGTGAAAAGAACACACATGGAATGACAATGGTGGTTCCATACGTGGTCTGTGAAAAGAACATTCATGCAATGACAATGGTGGATCCATATGTGGTTTGTGAAAAGGACACACATGCAATGACTCCTGTGGATCCACATGTAGTCTATGAAAAGAACACACATGCAATGACTCTGGTGGATCCATATGTGGTCTGTGAAAAGAACACACATGCAATTAAAATAGTGGACCCAATTGTGGTTTGTGAAAAGAACACACATGCAATGACAATGGTGGATCCATATGTGGGTTGTGAAAAGAACACACATGCAATGACACTGGTAGATCCATATGTGGTGTGTGAAAAGAACACACATGCAATGAGTCTGGTGGATCCAATGTGGTCTGTGAAAAGAACAAACATGCAATGACACTGGTGGATCCATATGTGGTGTGTGAAAAGAACACACATGCAATGACAATGGTGGATCCATATGTGGTTTGTGAAAAGAACACACATGCAATGACTCTGGTCGATCCACATGTGGTCTATGAAAAGAACACACATGCAATGACTCTGGTGGATCCATATGTGGTTTGTGAAAAGAACACACATGCAATGAAAGTAGTGGATCCAAATGTGGTTTGTGAAAAGAACACACATGCAATGACAATGGTGGATCCATATGAGGTTTGTGAAAAGAACACACATGCAATGACACTGGTGGATCCATATGTGGTCTGTGAAAAGAACACACATGCAATGACACTGGTGGATCCATATGTGGTCTGTGAAAAGAACACACATGCAATGACACTAGTGGATGCATATGTGGTTTGTGAAAAGAACCGACATGCAATGACGCTGGTGGATCCATATATGTGGTCTGTGAAAAGAACCGACATGCAATGACACTGGTGGATCCATATGTGGTCTGTGAAAAGAACACACATGCAATGAGTCTGGTGGATCCATATGTGTTCTTTGAGAAGAACAGACATGCAATGACACTGGTGGATCCATATGTGGTGTGTGAAAATAATACACATGAAATGACACTGGTGGATCCATATGTGGTCTGTGAAAAGAACACACATGCAATGACACTGGTGGATCCATATGTGGTCTATGAAAAGAACACACATGCAATGACTCTGGTGGATCCATATGTGGTCTGTGAAAAGAACATACATGCAATGACACTGGTGGATCCATATGTGGTCTCTGAAAAAAGAACAGACATGCAATGACAATGGTGGTTCCATATGTGGTCTATGAAAACAACACACATGCAATGAAAATGGTGGATCCATATGTGGTCTGTGAAAACAACACACATGCAATGAAAATGGTGGATCCATATGTGGTCTGTGAAAACAACACACATGCAATGAAAATAGTGGATCCAAATGTGGTTTGTGAAAAGAACACACATGCAATGACTCTGGCGGATCCATATACGCTCTTTGAAAAGAACACGCATGCAATGACAATAGTGGATCAAAATGTGGTGTGTGAAAAGAACACACATGCAATGACTCTGGTGGTTCCATATGTGGTCTGTGAAAAGAACACACATGCAATGAAAATAGTGGATCCAAATGTGGTTTGTGAAAAGAACACACATGCAATGACTCTAGTGGATCCATATGTGGTCTATGAAAAGAACACACATGCAATGACAATGGTGGTTCCATATGTGGTCTGTGAAAAGAACACACACACAATGAACTCTGGTGGTTCCATATGTTGTACGTGAAAAGAACACACATGCAATGACACTGGTGGATCCATATGTGGTTTGTGAAAAGAACACACATGCAATGACAATGGCGGTTCCATATGTGGTGTGTGTAAAGAACACACATGCAATGAATCTGGTGGATCCATCTGTGGTCTCTGAAAAGAACACACATGCAATGACACTGGTAGATCCATATGTGGTCTGTGAAAAGAACACACATGCAATGAATCTAGTGGATCCATGTGTGGTATGTGAAAAGAACACACATGGAATGACAATGGTGGTTCCATATGTGGTCTGTGAAAAGAACATACATGCAATGACAATGGTGGATCCATATGTGGTTTGTGAAAAGAACACACATGCAATGACTCTAGTGGATCCACGTGCAGTCTATGAAAAGAACGCATATGCAATGACTCCGGTGGATCCATATGTGGTCTGTGAAAAGAACACACATGCAATGAAAATAGTGGATCCATATGTGGTTTGTGAAATGAACACACATGCAATGACACTGGTGGATCCATATGCGGTCTGTGAAAAGAACACACATGCAATGAGACTGGTGGATCCATATGTGGTCTGTGAAAAGAACACACATGCAATGACACTGGTGGATCCATATGTGGTGTGTGAAAAGAACACACATGCAATGACACTGGTGGATCATATGTGGTTTGTGAAGAGAACACACATGCAATGACTGGTGGATCCACATGTGTGTGAAAAGAACACACATGCAATGACTCTAGTGGATCCATATGTGGTTTGTGAAAAGAACACACATGCAATGAAAATAGTGGATCCAAATGTGGTTTGTGAAAAGAACACACATGCAATTACAATGGTGGATCCATATGTGGTTTGTGAAAAGAACACACATGCATTGACACTAGTGGATCCATATGTGGTCTGTGAAAAGAACACACATGCAATGACTCTGGTGGATCCATATATGGTCTGTGAAAAGAACAGACATGCAATGACACTGGTGGATCCATATGTGGTGTGTGAAAAGAACACACATGCAATGACACTACTGGATCCATATGTGCTGTGTGAAAAGAACACACATGCAATGACACTGGTGGATCCATATGTGGTCTGTGAAAAGAACACACATGCAATGACTCTGGTGGATCCATATGTGTCCTGTGAAAAGAATAGACATGCAATGACACTGGTGGATCCATATGTGGTGTGAAAAGAATACACATGAAATGACACTGGTGGATCCATATGTTCTCTGTAAATAGAACACACATGCAATGACACTGGTGGATCCATATGTGGTCTGTGAAAAGAACACACATGCAATGAACTCTGGCGGATCCATATGTGGTCTTTGAAAAGAACACACATGCAATGACACTGGTGGATCCATATGTGGTATTTGAAAAGAACAGACATGCAATGACAATGGTGGTTCCATATGTGGTCTGTGAAAACAACACACATGCAATGAAAATGATGGATCCATATGTGGTCTGTGAAAAGAACACACATGCAATGACTCTAGTGGATCCACGTGCAGTCTATGAAAAGAACGCATATGCAATGACTCTGGTGGATCCATATGTGGTCTGTGAAAAGAACACACATGCAATGAAAATAGTGGATCCATATGTGGTTTGTGAAATGAACACACATGCAATGAAACTGGTGGATCCATATGCGGTCTGTGAAAAGAACACACATGCAATGAGACTGGTGGATCCATATGTGGTCTGTGAAAAGAACACACATGCAATGACACTGGTGGATCCATATGTGGTGTGTGAAAAGAACACACATGCAATGACACTGGTGGATCCATATGTGGTTTGTGAAAAGAACACACATGCAATGACTCTGGTGGATCCACATGTGGTCTATGAAAAGAACACACATGCAATGACTCTGGTGGATCCATATGTGGTTTGTGAAAAGAACACACATGCAATGAAAATAGTGGATCCAAATGTGGTTTGTGAAAAGAACACACATGCAATGACAATGGTGGATCCATATGTGGTTTGTGAAATGAACACACATGCAATGACACTGGTGGATCCATATGCGGTCTGTGAAAGGAACACACATGCAATGAGACTGGTGGATCCATATGTGGTCTGTGAAAAGAACACACATGCAATGACACTTGTGGATCCATATGTGGTGTGTGAAAAGAACACACATGCAATGACACTAGTGGATCTATATGTGGTTTGTGAAAAGAACACACATGCAGTGACACTGGTGGATCCATATGTAGTCTGTGAAAAGAACACACATGCTATGACTCTAGTGGATCCATATGTGTCCTGTGAAAAGAATAGACATGCAATGACACTGGTGGATCCATATGTGGTGTGAAAAGAATACACATGAAATGACACTGGTGGATCCATATGTGCTCTGTAAATAGAACACACATGCAATGACACTGGTGGATCCATATGTGGTCTGTGAAAAGAACACACATGCAATGAACTCTGGCGGATCCATATGTGGTCTTTGAAAAGAACACACATGCAATGACACTGGTGGATCCATATGTGGTATTTGAAAAGAACAGACATGCAATGACAATGGTGGTTCAATATGTGGTCTGTGAAAACAACACACATGCAATGAAAATGATGGATCCATATGTGGTCTGTGAAAAGAACACACATGCAATAAAAATAGTGGATCCAAATGTGGTTTGTGAAAAGAACACACATGCAATGACTCTGGCGGATCTATATAAGCTCTCTGAAAAGAACACACATGCAATGACAATGGCGGTTCCATATGTGGTCTGTGAAAAGAACACAGATGCAATGACTCTGGTGGTTCCATATGTGGTCTGTGAAAAGAACACACATGCAATGAAAATAGTGGATCCAAATGTGGTTTGTGAAAAGAACACACATGCAATGACTGTGGTGGATCCATATGTGGTCTGTGAAAAGAACACACATGCAATGACAATGGTCATTCCATATGTGGTCTGTGAAAAAAAAAACACAATGAACTCTGGTGGTTCCATATGTGGTATGTGAAAAGAACACACATGCAATGACACTGGTGGATCCATATGTGGTTTGTGAAAAGAACCCACATGCAATAACAATGGCGGTTCCATATGTGCTGTGTGTAAAGAACACACATGCAATGACTCTGGTGGATCTATATGTGGTCTCTGAAAAGAACACACATGCAATGACACTGGTAGATCCATATGTGGTCTGTGAAAAGAACACACATGGAATGAATCTAGTGGATCCATATGTGGTATATGAAAAGAACACACATGGAATGACAATGGTGGTTCCATATGTGGTCTGTGAAAAGAACATACATGCAATGACAATGGTGGATCCATATGTGGTTTGTGAAAAGAACACACATGCAATGACTCTGGTGGATCCACATGTGGTCTATGAAAAGAACACACATGCAATGACTCTGGTGGATCCATATGTGGTCTGTGAAAAGAACACACATGCAATGAAAATAGTGGATCCAAATGTGGTTTGTGAAAAGAACACACATGCAATGACAATGGTGGATCCATATGTGGTTTGTGTAATGAACACACATGCAATGACAATGGTGGATCCATATGCGATCTGTGAAATGAACACACATGCAATGACAATGGTGGATCCAGATGCGGTCTGTGAAAAGAACACACATGCAATGAGACTGGTGGATCCATATGTGGTCTGTGAAAAGAACACACATGCAATGACACTGGTGAATCCATATGTCGTTTGTGAAAAGAATACACATGCAATGCCACTAGGGTATCCATCTGTGAAATGAACACACATGCAATGACAATGCTGGTTCCATATGTGGTCTGTGAAAAGAACACACATGCAATGAAAATGGTGGATCCATATGTGGTCTGTGAAAACAACACACATGCAATGAACTCTGGTGGTTCCATATGTGGTCTGTGAAAAGAACACACATGCAATGACACTGGTGGATCCATATGTGGTGTGTGAAAAGAACACTCATGTAATGACTCTGGTGGATCCTTATGTGGTCTCTGAAAAGAACAGACATGCAATGACAATGGTGGATCCATATGTGGTGTGTGAAAAGAACACACATGCAATGACACTGGTGGATCAATATGTGGTCTCTGAAAAGAACACACATGCAATGACTCTGGTGGATCCAAATGTGGTCTGTGAAAAGAATAGACATGCAATGACACTGGTGGATCCATATGTGGTGTGTGAAAAGAACACACATGAAATGACACTGGTGGATCCATATGTGGTCTATGAAAAGAACAGACATGCAATGACACTGGTGGATCCATATGTGGTTTGTGAAAAGAACACACATGCAATGACTCTGGTGGATGCACATGTGGTATGTGAAAAGAACACACATGCAATGACTCTGGTGGATCCATATGTGGAATGTGAAAAGAACACACATGCAATGAAAATAATGGATCCAAATGTGGTTTGTGAAAAGAACACAGATGCAATGAAAATGGTGGATCCAGATGTGGTTTGTGAAAAGAACACACATGCAATGACACTGGTGGATCCATATGCGGTGTGTGAAAAGAACACACATGCAATGACACTGGAGGATCCATATGTGGTCTGTGAAAAGAACACACATGCAATGACACTGGTGGATCCATATGTGGTTTGTGAAAAGAACACACATGCAATGACAATGGCGGTTCCATATGTGGTGTGTGAAAAGAACATACAAGCAATGACAATGGTGGTTCCATATGTGGTCTGTTTAAAGAACACACATGCAATGACACTGGTAGATCCATATGTGGTCTGTGAAAAGAACACACATGCAATGAATCTAGTGGATCCATATGTGGTATGTGAAAAGAACACACATGGAATGACAATGGTAGTTCCATATGTGGTCTGTGAAAAGAACATACATGCAATGACAATGGTGGATCCATATGTTGTTTGTGAAAAGAACACACATGCAATGACTCTCGTGGATCCACGTGCAGTCTATGAAAAGAAAGCATATGCAATGACTCCGGTGGATCCATATGTGGTCTGTGAAAAGAACACACATGCAATGAAAATAGTGGATCCATATGTGGTTTGTGAAATGAACACACATGCAATGACACTGGTGGATCCATATGCGGTCTGTGAAAAGAACACACATGCAATGAGACTGGTGGATCCATATGTGGTCTGTGAAAAGAACACACATGCAATGACACTGGTGGATCCATATGTGGTGTGTGAAAAGAACACACATGCAATGACACTGGTGGATCCATATGTGGTTTGTGAAAAGAACACACATGCAATGACTCTCGTGGATCCACATGTGGTCTATGAAAAGAACACACATGCAATGACTCTGGTGGATCCATATGTGGTGTGTGAAAAGAACACACATGCAATGAAAATAGTGGATCCAAATGTGGTTTGTGAAAAGAACACACATGCAATGACAATGGTGGATCCATATGTGGTTTGTGAAATGAACACACATGCAATGACACTGGTGGATCCATATGCGGTCTGTGAAAGGAACACACATGCAATGAGACTGGTGGATCCATATGTGGTCTATGAAAAGAACACACATGCAATGACACTTGTGGATCCATATGTGGTGTGTGAAAAGAACACACATGCAATGACACTAGTGGATCTATATGTGGTTTGTGAAAAGAACACACATGCAGTGACACTGGTGGATCCATATGTAGTCTGTGAAAAGAACACACATGCAATGACTCTGGTGGATCCATATGTGTCCTGTGAAAAGAATAGACATGCAATGACACTGGTGGATCCATATGTGGTGTGAAAAGAATACACATGAAATGACACTGGTGGATCCATATGTTCTCTGTAAATAGAACACACATGCAATGACACTGGTGGATCCATATGTGGTATTTGAAAAGAACAGACATGCAATGACAATGGTGGTTCCATATGTGGTCTGTGAAAACAACACACATGCAATGAAAATGATGGATCCATATGTGGTCTGTGAAAAGAACACACATGCAATGACTCTAGTGGATCCACGTGCAGTCTATGAAAAGAACGCATATGCAATGACTCTGGTGGATCCATATGTGGTCTGTGAAAAGAACACACATGCAATGAAAATAGTGGATCCATATGTGGTTTGTGAAATGAACACACATGCAATGAAACTGGTGGATCCATATGCGGTCTGTGAAAAGAACACACATGCAATGAGACTGGTGGATCCATATGTGGTCTGTCAAAAGAACACACATGCAATGACACTGGTGGATCCATATGTGGTGTGTGAAAAGAACACACATGCAATGACACTGGTGGATCCTTCTGTGGTTTGTGAAAAGAACACACATGCAATGACTCTGGTGGATCCACATGTGGTCTATGAAAAGAACACACATGCAATGACTCTGGTGGATCCATATGTGGTTTGTGAAAAGAACACGCATGCAATGAAAATAGTGGATCCAAATGTGGTTTGTGAAAAGAACACACATGCAATGACAATGGTGGATCCATATGTGGTTTGTGAAATGAACACACATGCAATGACACTGGTGGATCCATATGCGGTCTGTGAAAGGAACACACATGCAATGAGACTGGTGGATCCATATGTGGTCTGTGAAAAGAACACACATGCAATGACACTTGTGGATCCATATGTGGTGTGTGAAAAGAACACACATGCAATGACACTAGTGGATCTATATGTGGTTTGTGAAAAGAACACACATGCAGTGACACTGGTGGATCCATATGTAGTCTGTGAAAAGAACACACATGCAATGACTCTGGTGGATCCATATGTGTCCTGTGAAAAGAATAGACATGCAATGACACTGGTGGATCCATATGTGGTGTGAAAAGAATACACATGAAATGACACTGGTGGATCCATATGTTCTCTGTAAATAGAACACACATGCAATGACACTGGTGGATCCATATGTGGTCTGTGAAAAGAACACACATGCAATGACAATGGTGGATCCATATGTGGTCTTTGAAAAGAACACACATGCAATGACAATGGTGGATCCATATGTGGTCTGTGAAAAGAACACACATGCAATGACAATGGTGGATCCAAATGTGGTCTGTGAAAAGAACCCACATGCAATGACACTAGTGGATCCATATGTGGTCTGTGAAAAGAACACACATGCAATGACCATGGTGGATCCATATGTGCTCTGTGAAAAGAACACACATGCAGTGAAAATAGTATATCCAAATGTGGTTTGTGAAAAGAACACACATGCGATGACTATGGTGGATCCATATGTGCTGTGAAAAGAACACACATGCAATGACTCTGGTGGATCCATATGTGGTCTGTGAAAAGAACACACATGCAATGACACTGGTGGATCCATATGTGGTTTGTGAAAAGAACACACATGCAATGACTCTGGTGGATCCATATGTGGTCTATGAAAAGAACACACATGCAATGACAATGGTGGTTCCATATGTGGTCTGTGAAAAGAACACACATGCAATGACAATGGTGGATCCATATGTGGTTTGTGAAAAGAACACACATGCAATGACTCTGGTGGATCCACATGTGGTCTATGAAAAGAACACACATGCAATGACTCTGGTGGATCCATATGTGGTCTATGAAAATAAGACACATGCAATGAAAATAGTGGATCCAAATGTGGTTTGTGAAAAGAACAGACATGCAATGACAATGGTGGATCCATATGTGGTTTGTGAAAAGAACACACATGCAATGACACTGGTGGATCCATATGTGGTCTGTGAAAAGAACACACATGCAATGACAATGGTGGATCCATATGTGGTCTGTGAAAAGAACACACATGCAATGACAATGGTGGATCCATATGTGGTCTGTGAAAAGAACACACATGCAATGACACTGGTGGATCCATATGTCGTTTGTGAAAAGAACACACATGCAATGCCACTAGGGGATCCATCTGTGAAATGAACACACATGCAATGACAATGGTGGTTCCATATGTGGTCTATGAAAAGAACACACATGCAATGAAAATGGTGGATCCATATGTGGTCTGTGAAAAGAACACACATGCAATGAACTCTGGTGGTTCCATATGTGGTCTGTGAAAAGAACACACATGCAATGACACTGGTGGATCCATATGTGGTGTGTGAAAAGAACACTCATGCAATGACTCTGGTGGATCCATATGTGGTCTCTGAAAAGAACAGACATGCAATGACACTGGTGGATCCATATGTGGTGTGTGAAAAGAACACACATGCAATGACACTGGTGGATCCATATGTGGTCTGTGAAAAGAACACACATGCAATGACTCTGGTGGATCCAAATGTGGTCTGTGAAAAGAACAGACATGCAATGACACTGGTGGATCCATATGTGGTGTGTGAAAAGAACACACATGAAATGACACTGGTGGATCCATATGTGGTCTGTGAAAAGAACACACATGCAATGACACTGGTGGATCCATATGTGGTTTGTGAAAAGAACACACATGCAATGACTCTGGTGGATGCACATGTGGTATGTGAAAAGAACACACATGCAATGACTCTGGTGGATCCATATGTGGTCTGTGAAAAGAACACACATGCAATGAAAATAGTGGATCCAAATGTGGTTTGTGAAAAGAACACACATGCAATGACAATGGTGGATCCATATGTGGTTTGTGAAAAGAACACACATGCAATGACACTGGTGGATCCATATGCGGTCTGTGAAAAGAACACACATGCAATGACACTGGTGGATCCATATGTGGTCTGTGAAAAGAACACACATGCAATGACACTGGTGGATCCATATGTGGTTTGTGAAAAGAACACACATGCAATGAAAATGGTGGTTCCATATGTGGTCTGTGAAAAGAACACACATGCAATGAAAATGGTGGATCCATATGTGGTTTGTGAAAAGAACACACATGCAATGAACTCTGGTGGTTCCATATGTGGTCTGTGAAAAGAACACACATGCAATGACACTGGTGGATCCATATGTGGTTTGTGAAAAGAACACACATGCAATGACAATGGCGGTTCCATATGTGGTGTGTGAAAAGAACACACATGCAATGACTCTGGTGGATCCATATGTGGTCTGTGAAAAGAACACACATGCAATGACTCTGGTGGATCCAAATGTGGTCTGTGAAAAGAACAGACATGCAATGACATTGGTGGATCCATATGTGGTGTGTGAAAAGAACACACATGAAATGACACTGGTGGATCCATATGTGGTCTGTGAAAAGAACACACATGCAATGACACTGGTGGATCCATATGTGGTCTGTGAAAAGAACACACAAGCAATGAACTCTGGTGGATCCATATGTGGTCTGTGAAAAGAACACACATGCAATGACAATGGTGGTTCCATATGTGGTCTGTGAAAACAACACACATGCAATGAAAATGGTGGATCCATAAGTGATCTGTGAAAAGAACACACATGCAATGAACTCTGGTGGTTCCATATGTGGTCTGTGAAAAGAACGCACATGCAATGACACTGGTGGATCCATATGTGGTTTGTGAAAATAACACACATGCAATGACAATGGCGGTTCCATATGTGGTCTGTGAAAAGAACACACATGCAATGACTCTGGTGGTTCCATATGTGGTATGCGAAAAGAACACACATGCAATGAAAATAGTGGATGCAAATGTGGTTTGTGAAAAGAACACACATGCAATGACTCTGGCGGATCTATATACGCTCTGTGAAAAGAACACACATGCAATGACAATAGTGGATCCAAATGTGGTTTGTGAAAAGAACACACATGCAATGACTCTGGTGGATCCATATGTGGTCTGTGAAAAGAACAGACATGCAATGACACTGGTGGATCCATATGTGGTGTGTGAAAAGAACACACATGCAATGAACTCTGGTGGATCCATATGTGGTCTGTGAAAAGAACACACATGCAATGACACTGGTGGATCCATATGTGGTCTCTGAAAAGAACAGACATGCAATGACAATGGTGGTTCCATATGTGGTCTGTGAAAACAACACACATGCAATGAAAATGGTGGATCCATATGTGGTTTGTGAAAAGAACACACATGCAATGAACTCTGGTGGTTCCATATGTGGTCTGTGAAAAGAACACACATACAATGACACTGGTGGATCCATATGTGGTTTGTGAAAACAACACACATACAATGACAATGGCGGTTCCATATGTGGTCTGTGAAAAGAACACACATGCAATGACTCTGGTGGTTCCATATGTGGTCTGTGAAAAGAACACACATGCAATGAAAATAGTGGATCCAAATGTGGTTTGTGAAAAGAACACACATGCAATGACTCTGGTGGATCCATATGTGGTCTATGAAAAGAACACACATGCAATGACAATGGTGGTTCCATATGTGGTCTGTGAAAAGAACACACATGCAATGACACTGGTGGATCCATATATGGTATGTGAAAAGAACACACATGCACTGACACTGGTGGATCCATATGTGGTCTGTGAAAAGAACACACATGCAATGACACTGGTGGATCCATATGTGGTCTATGAAAAGAACACACAAGCAATGACAATGGTGGTTCCATCCGTGGGCTGTTTAAAGAACACATAGAGCCTCAAAATCTCCATGGACGGGAGCGTTTAGGGTTCCACGAAATACGCTGCGTTTAGGGTTTGGAAGGCGACGCCGAGGCGATCATGCGCCGCCACCATCCATGGACGGGAGCTCTAAGGATATGGGTAAGCTGGGTGTCTACGACGTCTTGGAGGAGTCCGTATCTGCGTCAACTAAGTTAAGAGGATTTGGGAAATGTATTGGTCACGATCTAAAGGCCACCCTGATCTCGCTTTTGCCGGATAAAAGCCTACTGCTTGAGGGTAAAACCCTAAAACTCAAAAAACTGCTCGAAGATCAGGCGGCGACGTACGATCCAGGTGAGCTTCCGTCCTGTACACCGCTACGAACGATGTTGTCGACTCACAGTGGGGGTGATATGGGGAGATCCGGTGAGGAACTCGCCCACCCGAAGCCGTCGGTTCGAGATGCAATCGTTCCGGTGCATAGCGATAGGCAGCTTGCGATCGTCAGGGAAGACGATGAGTTTGATGGCAACTGGGACGAACCAGAAGGGGAAGCTCGGAACTGCGGTCCGGATGGCCACATCTTTGGGGAAGAAGATCTTGAGGATGAGTTCTGCATGGAAGAGGAGGCCGATGAAGTAGAGCCAGAGACAGAACCAAATTTATGGCGCCTGTTTGCACGATACTACTCCTTGAAAGCTGCGAACTATGGCCTGATACAGAAGCACTTCGCCGGGGTATGGCGAGTCAGGGGGAAGATAACCTTCTCCCCTCTCAAGGACAAAATTTCTTCATCATTACCTTTCAATCTGAGGGAGATTACAAGTTTGTGGCTAGAGGAGGTCCTTGGATACACCTTGGGGTGGCATGTCTTATTGCCCCGTTCAATGATAAGGCCCAACCATCTGAGACTGTCATGAACTCGATCAAGCTGTGGGTTCGTTTCTATGACATAGCATGGGTTAAGCAGACATAGAGCTATGGACGGCTACTTGGTTCAAAATTGGGAGAGGTAGCAGAAGTGGATGCGGCGGGGAAAGAAGGAAAATATAGCGATTACCTGAAGGTGCGTATCGACTGGCCACTATCAAAGCGTCTGCTGGCAAGATTCAAGACGACAGTGAAGGTCCAGTCCACGGCTCGAGTTTATCCGCTGCGCTATGAACGGGTCCCATATTTTTGCTTCCATTGTGGATTGATCGGACACGACCAGGAGCAGTGTGAGATGCAGACGCGCGGAATAGCCTCTCTGAACTATGACCGCACTCTACGATGTTCGCCAAAGCATAAGTTTGAAGGATGACCGATATCAACTTCAGAATCCCCTGCTGCTTGGAAGAGCTTGTTCTTTGGTAGTTCAGAGGGCAACGGCGCTTCACCATTAGGGAGGCCAGGAAATACTAGGCATGAGATAAACAATAAGTCCACGGCGTATACGGTGGAGATCCCAGATGCGGTGGGGGACCATGATGGTTTTGATGAAGAGGGCTACAAGGCGGATGATGCTACAGAACAAGACTTGGCCGATGTGGTGAAGCAAATGGAGATCCGGAGGATGAAGGATCGGCATTTGAAGGATTGGCACCTGAACGATGTACAGGCTCCACCTGCACCAATGGAGCCTGACCTTGTAGATGGGGGCCCTCGTCAGCTTATGTCGGTGCAAACAAATCCAGTGTTTGAGGCAACTCCATCTGAACCAACAATGGACGGGTCTGGTAGCACCGGGGCAGTAAAGGGACCGACGATGAGTGGCATGATACCACCAATCCGTGATCTGGATGCATCGGTTGAGAGCGGCACTGATACCACAATGTCTAATGCTGATTCGGTGCTTGGAAAGAGAGGAGCCGAGGAACAGGAAGTACAGGGCAAGAAGCTGGACCTCACGTTGTCACTCAAGCAAGCTGAGCAACAGGTGGAACCAAAGCGCGGAAGGAAGATTAACACAGGGCATGGAGGAGAAAGGAAGAAGGAGCTGCAGCTGGGAGGCACTAGAGGCATAGCAAAGAAGGGCGAAACCGGACCTGGGGCGACTAGTAGATTGGCGAGGCCACATGTGTGGACTCGCCAGTCACAATGAATTGCATAGGCTGGAATTGTCGAGGGGCAGGAGGGACTTTGACAATTCGAGATCTAGTGCTACTCTCCTAGTCTTCGCGTCCTAGTTTAATTTTCCTTTGTGAAACTAGACAGAATAAATATAAAATGCGTCGTCTTAGGAGTTGTTTAGGTTTGCGTGGGTTTGCTGGAGTCAGTAGTGATGGTATGAGTGGAGGGCTTGCCCTCTTTTGGAATGAGAGTATGTCTGTTGAGATTAAAGCTTTGAATAAAAAAATTATTGATGCGTATATTCGGGTATCCCCGGAAGAACCCTTGTGGAGGATCACTTGCATATATGGAGAACCTCGAGTGGAAAATAGACAGCATGTGTGATCATAACTACAAGATCTTCGAAATGAGTCAGACCTTCCCTGGCTTGTTTTTGGAGATTTTAATGAGGCACTCTGGCAATTTGAACATCTCTCACACACACCAAGAAATGAGAATCAGATGGTAGCTTTTCGAAATACTCTCCAACTCTGTAGCTTGGTAGACCTTGGGTTTAGAGGTACACCATTTATTTATGATAACAAAAGACAAGGAAATAGGAATGTTAAAGTCAGACTTGACAGGGCTGTGGCAGATAGTAGCTGGCGGAGCATCTTCTCTGATTATGAAGTTAAACATATCCCTTCACCTTGCTCTGATCACGTCATTTTGCAAGTTTTCTTAAAACAGGAACAAATGATGCCAAGGCGTAGACCAAACAAACAGTACGAAATACTGTGGGAACACGCTGGAGAACTGGGTGAGGTGATCGAGCAGGTGTGGCGGGACAATAACGGACAGCAGGATTTAGCAGGCATTATGTGTAAGCTGAAAACAGTCATGGGAAAACTTCAGAACTGGAGCAAGAAAAAATTCGGTAATATCCTACAAGAGCTGGAGAGGAATAGGAAGAAGCTAGAACACATGCTGCTCCAAGGAAGTGATGAGGCAGAGGTACGTAGAGTTTCATATCTAATCGACGAACTACTTTACCGAGAAGAAATGTTGTGGCTCCAACGTTCGAGAATAGCTTGGCTAAAAGAGGGAGACAGGAATACAAGATTCTTCCACCAAAAAGCGGTATGGAGAGCGCGTAAGAATAAGGTAAAGAAATTAAAAGATGACCTAGGCGTGTGGCATGATGATCTATCTGACATGGAAAACATGACTACAACTTTCTTTAAGAACCTATTTACCAAAGATCCTTCTCTGAATGGTAATGAGGTCATTCAGCTCCTTCAAAATAAAGTGACTGAGGAAATGAATAATGCTCTAACCTGTGATTTTACTGAGGAAGAAATCTCAGATGCTTTGTTTCAGATAGGCCCTTTAAAGGCTCCGGGACCGGATGGATTTCCGGCAAGATTCTATCAGCGCAATTGGGGAATTCTCAAACAGCAAGTCATTGGTGCTGTTAAGCTATTCTTTGAGACAAGTAAAATGCCAGCTGAGGTAAATGCAGCAACTATTGTCTTAATTCCCAATGTGGATCATCCGACTGAATTAAGGGAATTTCGACCAATCAGCTTATGCACGGTGGTGTACAAGATTGTGGCCAAATGTCTAGTTAATAGGCTAAGACCGATTTTAGGCGACCTCATATCGCCAAACCAGAGCGCCTTTGTCCCGGGCAGGCTCATAACTGACAATGCTTTAATTGCTTTTGAATGCCTCCATTTTATCGAGCACAATAAGAATGCAACAAATAATTTTTGTGCTTACAAATTAGACTTGTCGAAAGCTTATGACAGGGTAGATTGGGGTTTCTTAAGAAGTTCGATGGAAAGGTTGGGTTTTTCTCATAAGTGGATCAACTGGATAATGGAGTGTGTGACCACTGTGAGCTACTCGGTTAAACTCAATGGAACCCTCCTGGAATCGTTCTTGCCTTCTCGCGGTCTACGTCAAGGTGACCCCCTATCTCCCTTTCTCTTCCTATTTGTCGCTGATGGTTTATCTGCTCTGTTGCATAAGGAATCCCAGGAAAATAGGTTGTCTCCTACGAAAATATGTCGGAGGGCGCCGGGCATATCACACCTACTGTTTGCAGACGACAGTTTGTTGTTCTTTAAGGCTGTTCCACATGAAGCTGAGCGTGTGATGCATGTTTTAGATAAGTATAGTAGAGGCACGGGACAGTTGATTAACCCGAACAAATGCTCTATTTATTTTGGGCCAGCGTGTGCCGAAGATATCAAACAACGTGTAAAGAACACGCTGCAAGTCACGATGGAAAATTTTGAGACAAAATACCTAGGCTTGCCTACACCGGAAGGAAGAATGTCTAAAGGGAAATTCCAAAGTCTCCAAGGGAAGCTTGCAAAGAGAATAATGATGATAGAAAATCAAATGGCACAAGGAGGTAAGGAGGTGTTCATCAAAGCAATAGCACAAGCTCTGGCTACGTACGTGATGGGGGTGTACAAACTACCCCTCGGACTTTGTGACGACCTGTGTAAGATCATTCGAGAGTTTTGGTGGGGTGGAGAGAATGGCAAAAGGAAGATGCATACAGTTGCCTGGGATATAATGCTGAAACCAAAAATTAAAGGAGGAATGGGGTTCAAAGACATGAGAATGTTTAACCAAGCCTTATTGGCGAGACAAGCATGGAGGCTTATTAACAATCCGGAGTCACTCTGTGCCCAAGTGATGCGTGCAAAATACTATCCGGAGGGAAACATACTCGACACTGTGTTTATAGGGAATGGCTCGACAACTTGGCATGCCATCGAGTATGGGCTAGAACTGCTAAAAAAGGGCGTGATCTGGAGGATAGGTAACGGTACAAGTGTACGGATTTGGCACGACCCGTGGATACCAAGGCATAATTTCTATAGAACAATCTCTCCCAAAAGAAGATGTAGACTGAAGTGGGTCTCTGAACTACTAAACCCAGACGGATCATGGAATGCCACATTGGTACACAGATATTTCCAACCTATTGATACTGAGCAGATTCTGAAGATTAAACCATCGCGAAGGAATGATGCAGACTTCGTGGCTTGGGGACCGGACGATAGAGGCATGTTTTCTGTCAAAAGCGCATACACTCTCAGGATGGAACAACAAGAGCGTGAGAAAGATGATGGGGCAACTAGCAACCGACCAGATGGTCGCAATAAAGAATGGAACTTGATATGGCAAAACACAGCACCACCTAAGGTTAAAACATTTGCATGGAAATTAGCAAGAGATGGACTTACCACGCAGACGTTCCTGAAGAAAAGGAAAATGGACACCTCGGCTATATGCCGTATATGCGGCCAGGAGGAGGAGGACTCGTTCCATGCCTTGGTGACATGCCCGCAAGCGAGGAGCTTATGGCGTGCGATGAGACAGTGCTGGGATTTGCCCGCTGAAGAGAAAATGCAGAACTTGGGCAGAGATTGGGTCCTCCCGCTGTTGGCTCAGCCGAAAGAGACACAAAGGATGTTGGTGTTGATGGTTTTATGCAGAGCCTGGCACGTACACAATGAGTTAACTCATGACAAACCAGCACCTCCCATTGCAGTCTCAAAGCGTTTTCTGTGCAGCTATGTGGATACCTTGCTGATGATCAAACAATATCCTGCAGCGGACGTATGCAAAGGAAAGCAAGTAGTATCACTCGTCGGAAGTGTGGAGAGGAGGGAGGAAAATAAACAGAGGGCAAATAGTCAGGAAAGATGGCAAAGACCAAAGCAAGGCCGACTGAAGCTAAATGTTGATGGAAGCTTCATTCTGCACAATTGAAGCGGTGCAGGAATGATCTTGAGAGACCCGGCAGGGAGATGTAATATTCCGGCGTCGAAGTCTGCAGCGTGGCGTGCATTGGAGTCGGAGCTGGTTGCATGTGATGAGGGTCTGAAGCTACCTCTCAACTGGTCAACGGCTCCGATCGATATAGAAATGGATTGTGCCACAGCAGTTAAAATGCTCACTGTGGGCAAGGATCATTCGTCCCTGGTCCACATGACTCGCTGTATCAAGGAAGGTCTCGCTGAAAGGGATGTTACTGTCAACAAAATTAATAGATGCCAGAATGATGCAGTGCACACTATGGCAAAGATGGGGAGGGAGTCAAAACTCACCAAATTCTGGATTAGAGGATACCCTGATGTCTTGAATGAGATTGTAACAAGTGATTGTAAACCTGTTAAAGCTTAATATATTATTTTTCTCGCAAAAAAAAGAACACACATGCAATGACACTGGTAGATCCATATGTGGTCTGTGAAAAGAACACACATGCAATGAATCTAGTGGATCCATATGTGGTATGTGAAAAGAACACACATGGAATGACAATGGTGGTTCCATATGTGGTCTGTGAAAAGAACACACATGCAATGACAATGGTGGATCCATATGTGGTTTGTGAAAAGAACACACATGCAATGACTCTGGTGGATCCACATGTGGTCTATGAAAAGAACACACATGCAATGACTCTGGTGGATCCATATGTGGTCTGTGAAAAGAACACACATGCAATGAAAATAGTGGATCCAAATGTGGTTTGTGAAAAGAACACACATGCAATGACAATGGTGGATCCATATGTGGTTTGTGAAATGAACACACATGCAATGACACTGGTGGATCCATATGCGGTCTGTGAAAAGAACACACATGCAATGAGACTGGTGGATCCATATGTGGTCTGTGAAAAGAACACACATGCAATGACACTGGTGGATCCATATGTCGTTTGTGAAAAGAACACACATGCAATGCCACTAGGGGATCCATCTGTGAAATGAACACACATGCAATGACAATGCTGGTTCCATATGTGGTCTGTGAAAAGAACACACATGCAATGAAAATGGTGGATCCATATGTGGTGTGTGAAAAGAACACACATGCAATGAACTCTGGTGGTTCCATATGTGGTATGTGAAAAGAACACACATGCAATGACACTGGTGGATCCATATGTGGTGTGTGAAAAGAACACACATGCAATGACTCTGGTGGATCCATATGTGGTCTGTGAAAAGAACACACATGCAATGACACTGGTGGATCCATATGTGGTGTGTGAAAAGAACACACATGCAATGACACTGGTGGATCCATATGTGGTCTCTGAAAAGAACACACATGCAATGACTCTGGTGGATCCATATGTGGTTTGTGAAAAGAACACACATGCAATGACACTGGTGGATCCATATGTGGTGTGTGAAAAGAACACACATGCAATGACACTGGTGGATCCATATGTGGTCTATAAGAAGAACACACATGCAATGACAATGGTGGATCCAAATGTGGTATGTGAAAAGCACAGACATGCAATGACACTTATGGATCCATATGTGGTTTGTGAAAAGAACACACATGCAATGACTCTAGTGGATCCATATGTGTCCTGTGAAAAGAACACACATGCAATGAAAATAGTGGATCCAAATGTGGTTTGTGAAAACAACACACATGCAATGACAATGGTGGATCCATATGTGGTTTGTGAAAAGAACACACATGCAATGACACTGGTGGATCCATATGTGGTTTGTGAAAAGAACACACATGCAATGACACTGGTGGATCCATATGTGGTCTGTGAAAAGAACACACATGCAATGACACTGGTGGATCCATATGTGGTCTATGAAAAGAACACACATGCAATGACAATGGTGGTTCCATATGTGGTCTATGAAAACAAAACACATGCAATGAAAATGGTGGATCCATATGTGGTGTGTGAAAAGAACACACATGCAATGAACTCTGGTGGTTCCATATGTGGTCTGTGAAAAGAACACACATGCAATGACACTGGTGGATCCATATGTGGTCTATGAAAGAACACACATGCAATGACACTGGTGGATCCATATGTGGTATGTGAAAAGAACACACATGCAATGACACTGGTGGATCCATATGTGGTCTATGAAAAGAACACACATGCAATGACAATGGTGGATCCATATGTGGTCTGTGAAAAGAACACACATGCAATGAAAATGGTGGATCCATATGTGGTGTGTGAAAAGAACACACATGCAATGAACACTGGTAGTTCCATATGTGGTCTGTGAAAAGAACACACATGCAATGACACTGGTGGATCCATATGTGGTGTGTGAAAAGAACACACATGCAATGAAAATGGTGGATCCATATGTGGTCTGTGAAAAGAACACACATGCAATGACAATGGTGGATCCATATGTGGTTTGTGAAAAGAACACACATGCAATGACTCTGGTGGATCCATATGTGGTCTGTGAAAAGAACACACATGCAATGACAATGGTGGATCCATATGTGGTCTTTGAAAAGAACACACATGCAATGAAAATAGTGGATCCATATGTGGTTTGTGAAAAGAACACACATGCAATGACAATGGTGGATCCATATGTGGTCTGTGAAAAGAACACACATGCAATGACACTGGTGGATCCATATGTGGTATGAAAAGAACACACATGCAATGACTGGTGGATCCATATGTGGTGCAATGAAAAGAACACACATGCAATGACAACTGGTGGATCCATATGTGGTTTGTGAAAAGAACACACATGCAATGACACTGGTGGATCCATATGTGAAATGAACACACACATGCAATGACAATGGTGGATCCATATGTGGTATGTGAAAAGAACACACATGCAATGAAAATGGTGGATCCATATGTTGTTTGTGAAAAGAACACACATGCAATGACAATGGTGGTTCCATATGTGGTGTGTGAAAAGAACACACATGCAATGACTTTGGTGGATCCATATGTGGTTTGTGAAAAGAACACACATGCAATGACACTGGTGGATCCATATGTGGTTTGTGAAAAGAACACACATGCAATGACACTGGTGGATCCATATGTGGTCTGTGAAAAGAACACACATGCAATGACTCTGGTGGATCCATATGTGGTTTGTGAAAAGAACACACATGCAATGACACTGGTGGATCCATATGTGGTGTGTGAAAAGAACACACATGCAATGACACTGGTGGATCCATATGTGGTCTATGAAAAGAACACACATGCAATGACACTGGTGGATCCATATGTGGTCTGTGAAAAGAACACACATGCAATGACTGGTGGATCCATGTGGTATGTGAAAAGAACACACATGCAATGACTGGTGGATCCATATGTGGTGCATGAAAAGAACACATGCAATGACAATAGTGGATCCATATGTGGTTTGTGAAAAGAACACACATCCAATGACACTGGTGGATCCATATGTGGTCTGAAAAGAACACATGTAATTACAATGGTGGATCCATATTTTGTATTTTAAAAGAACACACATGCAATGACACTGGTGGATCCATATGTGCTATGTGAAAAGAACACACATGCAATGAATTTGGTGGTTCCAAATGTGGTTTGTGAAAAGAACACACATGCAATGACACTAGTGGATGTATATGTGGTCTGTGAAAAGAACACACATGCAATGAAAATGGTGGATCCATATGTTGTTTGTGAAAACAACACACATGCAATGACTCTGGTGGTTCCATATGTGGTCTGTGAAAAGAACACACATGCAATGAAAATAGTGGATCCAAATGTGGTTTGTGAAAAGAACACATGCAATCACACTGGTGGATCCATATGTGGTCTGTGAAAAGAACACACATGCAATGACACTGGTGGATCCATATGTGGTCTGTGAAAAGAACACACATGCAATGACACTGGTGGATCCATATGTGGTTTGTGAAAAGAACACACATGCAATGACAATGGTGGATCCATATGTGGTCTGTGAAAAGAACACACATGCAATGACAATGGTGGATCCATATGTGGTCTGTGAAAAGAACACACATGCAATGACACTGGTGGATCCATATGTGTTCCCTGAAAAAACACACATGGAATGACACTGGTGGATCCATATGTGGTGTGCGAAAAGAACACACATGCTATGACTCTAGTGGATCCATATGTGGTATGTGAAAAGAACACACATGCAATGACAATGGTGGATCCATATGTGGTATGTGAAAAGAACACACATGCAATGAAAATGGTGGATCCATATGTGGTCTGTGAAAAGAACACACATGCAATGACACTGGTGGATCCATATGTGGTCTGTAAAAAGAACACAAATGCACTGACACTGGTGGATCCAAATGTGGTTTGTGAAAAGAACAGACATGCAATGAAAATAGTGGATCTAGATGTGGTTTGTGAAAATAACACACATGCAATGTCTCTGGTGGATCCATATGTGGTTTGTGAAAAGAACACACAAGCAATGAACTCTGGGGATCCATATGTCGTCCGTGAAAAGAACACATATGCAATGACAATGGTGGTTCCATATGTGGTCTGTGAAAAGAACACACATGCAATGAAAATGGTGGATCCATATGTGGTCTGTGAAAAGAACACACATGCAATTACACTGGTGGATCCATATGTGGTTTGCGAAAAGAATACACATGCAATGACAATGGCGGTTCCATATGTGGTCTGTGAAAAGAACACAGATGCAATGACTCTGGTGGTTCCATATGTGGTCCGTGAAAAGAACACACATGCAATGAAAATAGTGGATCCAAATGTGGTTTGTGAAAAGAACACACATGCAATGACACTGGTGGATCCAAATGTGGTTTGTGAAAAGAACACACATGCAATGACACTGGTGGATCCATATGTGGTCTTTGAAAATAACACACATGCAATGACAATGGTGGCTCCATATGTGGTCCGTGAAAAGAACACACATGCAATGAAAATGGTGGATCCATATGTTGTTTGTGAAAAGAACACACATGCAATGACTCTGGTGGTTCCATATGTGTTTGTGAAAAGAACACACATGCAATGACAATGGTGGTTCCAAATGTGGTTTATGAAAAGAACACACATGCAATGACACTAGTGGATGTATATGTGGTCTGTGAAAAGAACACACATGCAATGACAATAGTGGATCCAAATGTCGTTTGTGAAAAGAACACACATGCAATGACTCTGGTGGATCCATATGTGGTCTGAAAAGAAGAGACATGCAATGACACTGGTGGATCCATATGTGGTGTGTGTGAAAAGAACACACATGCAATGCCACTGGTGGATCCACATGTGGTCTATGAAAAGAACACACTTCCAATGACAATGGTGGATCCATATGTGGTTTGTGAAAAATGCATACATGCAATGACACTGGTGGATCCATATGTGGTGTGTGAAAAGAACACACATGCAATGACACTGGTGGATCCATATGTGGTTTGTGAAAAGAACACACATGCAATGACACTGGTGGATCCATATGTGGTATGTGAAAAGAACACACATGCAATGACAATGGTGGTTCCATATGTGGTATATGAAAAGAACACACATGCAATGACACTAGTGGATCCATATGTGGTCTGTGAAAAGAACACACATGCAATGACACTGGTGGATCCAAATGTGGTTTGTGAAAAGAACACACATGCAATGACACTGGTGGATCCATATGTGGTTTGTGAAAAGAACACACATGCAATGACACTGGTGGATCCATATGTGAAAAGAACACACATGCAATGACAATGGTGGATCCATATGTGGTTTGTGAAAAGAACACACATGCAATGACAATGGTTGATCCATATGTGGTGTGTGAAAAGAACACACATGCAATGACACTGGTGGATCCATATGTGGTGTGTGAAAAGAACACACATGCAATGACACTAGTGGATCCATATGTGTGTGAAAAGAACACACATGCAATGACAATGGTGGATCCATATGTAGTGCATGAAAGAACACACATGCAATGACAATGGTGGATCCATATGTGGTTTGTGAAAAGAACACACATGCAATGACACTGGTGGATCCATATGTGGTTTGTGAAAAGAACACACATGCAATGACACTGGTGGATCCATATGTGGTCTGTGAAAAGAACACACATGCAATGACTCTGGTGGATCCATATGTGGTCTATGAAAAGAACACACATGCAATGACAATGGTGGATCCATATGTGGTGTGTGAAAAGAACACACATGCAATGACACTGGTGGATCCATATGTGGTCTGTGAAAAGAACACACATGCAATGACAATGGTGGATCCATATGTGGTTTGTGAAAAGAACACACATGCAATGACAATGGTGGATCCATATGTGGTCTGTGAAAAGAACACACATGCAATGACACTGGTGGATCCATATGTAGTGCATGAAAAGAATAGACATGCAATGACACTGGTGGATCCATATGTGGTGTGTGAAAAGAACACACATGCAATGACTCTGGTGGATCCATATGTGGTATGTGAAAAGAACACACATGCAATGACACTGGTGGATCCATATGTTGTGTGTGAAAAGAACACACATGCAATGACACTGGTGGATCCATATGTGGTCTGTGAAAAGAACACACATGCAATGACAATGGTGGATCCATATGTGGTCTGTGAAAAGAACACACATGCAATGACACTGGTGGATCCATATGTGGTCTGTGAAAAGAACACACATGCAATGACACTGGTGGATCCATATGTGGTTTGTGAAAAGAACACACATGCAATGACACTGGTGGATCCATATGTGGTATGTGAAAAGAACACACATGCAATGACACTGGTGGATCCATATGTGGTCTGTGAAAAGAACACACATGCAATGAAAATAGTGGATCCAAATGTGGTTTGTGAAAAGAACACACATGCAATGACAATGGTGGATCCATATGTGGTCTGTGAAAAGAACACACATGCAATGACACTGGTGGATCCATATGTGGTATGTGAAAAGAACACACATGCAATGACACTGGTGGATCCATATGTGGTAAATGAAAAGAACACACATGCAATGACACTGGTGGATCCATATGTGGTGTGTGAAAAGAACACACATGCAATGACAATGGTGGATCCATATGTGGTCTGTGAAAAGAACACACATGCAATGACACTGGTGGATCCATATGTGGTAACTGAAAAGAACACACAAGCAATGACAATTGTGGTTCCATATGTGGTTTGTGAAAAGAACACACATGCAATGACTCTGGTGGATCCATATGTGGTGTGTGAAAAGAACACACATGCAATGACACTGGTGGATCCATATGTGGTGTGTGAAAAGAACACACATGCAATGACAATGGTGGATCCATATGTGGTGTGTGAAAAGAACACACATGCAATGACACTGGTGGATCCATATGTTGTGTTTGAAAAGAACACACATGCAATGACAACTGGTGGATCCATATGTGGTGCGTGAAAAGAACACATGCAATGACAACTGTGGATCCAAATGTGGTTTGTGGAAAGAACACACATGCAATGACTTTGGTGGATCCATATGTGGTTTGTGAAAAGAACACACATGCAATGACACTGGTGGATCCATATGTGGTTTGTGAAAAGAACACACATGCAATGACACTGGTGGATCCATATGTGGTTTGTGAAAAGAACACACATGCAATGACACTGGTGGATCCATATGTGGTAAATGAAAAGAACACACATGCACTGACACTGGTGGATCCATATGTGGTCTGTGAAAAGAACACACATGGAATGACCCTGGTGGATCCAAATGTGGTGCATGAAAAGAACAGACATGCAATGACACTGGTGGATCCATATGTGGTTTGTGAAAAGAACAGACATTGAATGACACTGGTGGATCCATATGGGGTCTGTGAAAAGAACACACATGCAATGAAACTGGTGGATCCATATGTGGTGTGTGAAAAGAACACAGATGCAATGACACTGGTGGATCCATATGTGGTAAATGAAAAGAACACACATGGAATGACAATGGTGGATCCATATGTGGTGTGCGAAAAGAACACACATGCAATGACTTTGGTGGATCCATATGTGGTTTGTGAAAAGAACACACATGCAATGACACTGGTGGATCCATATGTGGTCTGTGAAAAGAACACACATGCAATGACACTGGTGGATCCATATGTGGTTTGTGAAAAGAACACACATGCAATGACAATGGTGGATCCAAATGTCGTGTGTGAAAAGAACACACATGCAATGACCCTGGTGGATCCATATGTGGTCTGTGAAAAGAACACACATGCAATGACAATGGTGGATCCATATGTGGTTTGTGAAAAGAACACACATGCAATGACAATGGTGGATCCATATGTGGTTTGTGAAAAGAACACACATGCAATGACTGGTGGATCCATATGTGGTGCGTGAAAGAACACACATGAAATGACACTTGTGGATCCATATGTGGTATATGAAAAGAACACACATGCAATGACAATGGTGGATCCATATGTGGTCTGTGAAAAGAACACACATGCAATGACAATGGTGGATCCATATGTGGTTTGTGAAAAGAACACACATGCAATGACTCTGGTGGATCCATATGTGGTTTGTGAAAAGAACACACATGCAATGACACTGGTGGATCCATATGTGGTCTGTGAAAAGAACACACATGCAATGACAATGGTGGATCCATATGTGGTAAATGAAAAGAACACACATGCAATGACTCTGGTGGATCCATATGTGGTTTGTGAAAAGAACACACATGCAATGACACTGGTGGATCCATATGTAGTCTGTGAAAAGAACACACATGCAATGACTCTGGTGGATCCATATGTGGTTTGTGAAAAGAACACACATGCAATGAGAATGGTGGATCCATATGTGGTCTATGAAAAGAACACACATGAAATGACACTGGTGGATCCATATGTGGTCTGTGAAAAGAACACACATGCAATGACACTGGTGGATCCATATGTGGTCTGTGAAAAGAACACACATGCAATGACAATGGTGGTTCCATATGTGGTTTGTGAAAAGAACACACATGCAATGACACTGGTGGATCCATATGTGGTTTGTGAAAAGAACACATATGCAATGACACTGGTGGATAGATATGTGGTCTTTGAAAATAACACACATGCAATGACACTGGTGGATACATATATGGTCTGTGAAAAGAACACACATGAAATGACACTGGTGGATCCATATGTGGTCTGTGAAAAGAACACAGATGCAATGACCTGGGTGGTTCCATATGTGGTCTTTGAAAAGAACACACATGCAATGCCAATGGTGGTTCCATATGTGGTCTGTGAAAAGAACACACATGCAATGACAATGGTGGACCATATGTTGTTTGTGAAAAGAACACACATGCAATGACACTGGTAGATCCATATGTGGTGTGTGAAAAGAACACACATGCAATGACTCTGGTGGATCCATATGTGGTGTGTGAAAATAACACACATGCAGTGACAATGGTGGTTCCAAATGTGGTATGTGAAAAGAACACACATGCAATGACCCTGGTGGATCCATATGTGGACTGTGAAAATAACACACATGCAATGACACTGGTGGATCCATATGTGGTATGTGAAAAGAACACACATGCAATGACAATGGTGATTCCATATATGGTCTGTGAAAAGAACACACATGCAATGAAAATAGTGGATCCAAATGTGGTTTGTGAAAAGAACACACATGCAATGACTCTGGTGGATCCATATGTTGGTTGTGAAAAGAACACACATGCAATGACTCTGGTGGATCCATATGTGGTCTGTGAAAAGAACAGACATGCAATAACCCTGGTGGATCCATATATGGTTTGTGAAAAGAACACACATGCAATGACTCTGGTGGATCCATATGTGGACTGTGAAAATAACACACATGCAATGACACTGGTGGATCCAAATGTGGTATGTGAAAAGAACACACATGCAATGACAATGGTGATTCCATATATGGTCTGTGAAAAGAACACAGATGTAATGACTCTGGTGGATCCATATGTGGTCTGTGAAAAGAACACACATGCAATGAAAATAGTGGATCCAAATGTGGTTTGTGAAAAGAACACACATGCAATGACAATGGTGGATCCATATGTGATGTGTGAAAAAACACACATGCAATGACCCTGGTGGATCCATATGTGGTTTGTGGAAAGAACACACATGCAATGACCTTTGGTGGATCCATATGTGGTATGTGAAAAGAACACACATGCAATGACACTGGTGGATCCATATGTGATGCATGAAAAGAACACACATGCAATGACAATGGTGGATCCATATGTGGTGTGAAGAAAAGAACACATGCAATGAAAATAGTGGATCCAAATGTGGTTTGAGAAAAGAACACACATGCAATGACTCTGGTGGATCCATATGTGGGTTGTGAAAAGAACACAGATGCAATGACACTGGTGGATCCATATGTGGTCTGTGAAAAGAACACACATGAAATGACACTGGTGAATACATATGTGGTCTATGAAAAGAACAAACATGCAATGACTCTAGTGGATCCATATGTGGTCTGTGAAAAGAACAAATATGCAATGACACTGGTGGATCCATATGTGGTCCATGAAAAGAACACACATGCAATGACAATGGTGGATACATATGTGGTTTGTGAAAAGAACACACATGCAATGACACTTGTGGATCCATATGTAGTGCATGAAAAGAACACACATGCAATGACAGTGGTGGATCCATATGTGGTTTGTGAAAATAACACACATGCCATGACAATGGTGGATCCAACTGTGGTCTGTGAAAAGAACACACATGCAATGACAATGGTGGATCCATATGTGGTGCATGAAGAGAACACACATGCAATGACAATGGTGGATCCATATGTGGTTTGTGAAAAGAACACACATGCAATGACACTGGAGGTTCCATATGTGGTGAGTGAAAAGAACACACATGCAATGACACCGGTGGATCCATATGTGGTCTATGAAAACAACACACATGCACTGACAAAGGTGGATCCATATGTGGTTTGTGAAAAGAACACACATGCAATGACAATGGTGGATCCAAATGTGGTCTGTGAAAAGAACACACATGTAATAACACTAGTGGAACCATATGTGGTCTGTGAAAAGAATACAAATGCAATGACACTGGTGGATCCATATGTGGTCTGTGAAAGAACACACATGCAATGACAATGGTGGATCCATATGTTGTCTACGAAAAGAACACACATGAAATGACTCTGGTGGATCCATATGTGGTATGTGAAAAGAACACACATGCAATGACACTGGTGGATCCATATGTGCTATGTGAAAAGAACACACATGCAATGAATCTGGTGGATCCATATGTGGTCTGTGAAAAGAACACACATGAAATGACACTGGTGGATCCATATGTGGTTTGTGAAAAGAACACACATGCAATGACAATGGTGGATCCATATGTGGTCTGTGAAAAGAACACACATGCAATGACACTGGTGGATCCATATGTGGTGTTTGAAAAGAACACACATGCACTGACAATTGTGGTTCCAAATGTGGTGTTTGAAAAGAACACACATGCAATGACAATGGTGGTTCCATATGTGGTCTGTGAAAAGAACACACATGCAATGACAATGGTGGATCCATATGTGGTTTGTGAAAAGAACACACATGCAATGACCACGGGTGGATCCATATGTGGACGAGGAAAAGAACAGACATGCAATGACACTGGTGGATCCATATGTGGTTTGTGAAAAGAACACACATGCAATGACACTGGTGGATCCATAAGTGGTTCATGAAAAGAACACACATGCAATGACACTGGTGGATCCAAATGTGGTCTGTGAAAAGAACACACATGCAATGACAATGGTGGTTCCATATGTGGTCTGTGAAAAGAACACACATGCAATGACACTGGTGGTTCCAAATGTGGTTTGTGAAAATAACACACATGCAATGACACTGGTGGATCCATATGTGGTCTATGAAAAGAACACACATGCAATGACAATGGTGGTTCCATATGTGGTCTGTGAAAAGAACACACATGCAATGACAATGGTGGATCCATATGTGGTTTGTGAAAAGAACACACATGCAATGACTCTGGTGGATCCATATGTGGTTTGTGAAAAGAACACACATGCAATGACAATGGTGGTTCCATATGTGGTCTGTGAAAAGAACACACATGCAATGACACTGGTGGATCCATGTGTGGTTTGTGAAAAGAACACACATGCAATGACTCTGGTGGATCCATATATGGTCTGTGAAAAGAACAGACATGCAATGACACTGGTGGATCCATATGTGGTGTGTGAAAAGAACACACATGCAATGACACTGGTGGATCCATATGTGGTTTGTGAAAAGAACACACATGCAATGACACTGGTGGATCCATATGTGGTATGTGAAAAGAACACACATGCAATGACACTGGTGGATCCATATGTGGTCTGTGAAAAGAACACACATGCAATGACACTGGTGGATCCATATGTGGTCCATGAAAAGAACACACATGCAATGACAATGGTGGTTCCATATGTGGTTTGTGAAAAGAACACACATGCAATGACAATGGTGGATCCATATGTGGTTTGTGAAAAGAACACACATGCAATGACACTGGTGGATCCATATGTGGTTTGTGAAAAGAACACACATGCAATGACACTGGTGGATCCATATGTGGTTTGTGAAAAGAACACACATGCAATGACAATGGTGGATCCATATGTGGTTTGTGAAAAGAACACACATGCAATGACAATGGTGGATCCATATGTGGTGTGTGAAAATAACACACATGCAATGACAATGGTGGATCCATATGTGGTTTGTGAAAAGAACACACATGCAATGACAATGGTGGATCCATATGTGGTCTGTGAAAAGAACACACATGCAATGAACTCTGGTGGTTCCATATGTGGTCTGTGAAAAGAACACACATGCAATGACAATGGTGGATCCATATGTGGTTTGTGAAAAGAACACACATGCAATGACACTGGTGGATCCATATGTGGTTTGTGAAAAGAACAAACATGCAATGACACTGGTGGATCCATATGTGGTTTGTGAAAAGAACACACATGCAATGAAACTGGTGGATCCATATGTGGTGTGTGAAAAGAACACACATGCAATGACACTGGTGGATCCATATGTGGTCTGTGAAAAGAACACACATGCAATGACACTGGTGGATCCATATGTGGTTTGTGAAAAGAACACACATGCAATGACACTGGTGGATCCATATGTGGTCTATGAAAAGAACACACATGCAATGACACTGGTGGATCCATATGTGGTTTGTGAAAAGAACACACATGCAATGACAATGGTGGATCCATATGTGGTTTGTGAAAAGAACACACATGCAATGACACTGGTAGATCCATATGTGGTCCGTGAAAATAACACACATGCAATGACACTGGTGGATCCATATGTGGTCTGTGAAAAGAACACACATGCAATGACAATGGTGGATCCATATGTGGTCTGTGAAAAGAACACACATGCAATCACACTGGTGGATCCATATGTGGTTTGCGAAAAGAACACACACGCAATGACACTGGTGGATCCATATGTGGTCTATGAAAACAACACACATGCAATGACACTGGTGGATCCATATGTGGTTTGCGAAAAGAACACACATGCAATGACACTTGTGGATCCATATGTGGTTGTGAAAAGAACACACATGCAATGACAATGGTGGTTCCATATGTGGTCAGTGAAAACAACACACATGCAATGAAAATGGTGGATCCATATGTGGTTTGTGAAAAGAACACACATGCAATGACACTGGTGGATCCATATGTGGTTTGTGAAAAGAACACACATGCAATGACAATGGTGGATCCATATGTGGTCTGTGAAAAGAACACACATGCAATGACACTGGTGGATCCATATGTGGTCTGTGAAAAGAACAAACATTTCAATGACACTGGTGGATCCATATGTGGTCTGTGAAAGAACACACATGCAATGACAATGGTGGATCCATATGTGGTCTGTGAAAAGAACACACATGCAATGACACTGGTGGATCCATATGTGGTTTGTGAAAAGAACACACATGCAATGACACTGGTGGATCCATATGTGGTAAATGAAAAGAACACACATGCAATGACACTGGTGGATCCATATGTGGTCTGTGAAAAGAACACACATGCAATGACAATGGTGGATCCATATGTGGTTTGTGAAAAGAACACACATGCAATGACCCTGGTGGATCCATATGTGGTTTGTGAAAAGAACACACATGCAATGAGAATGGTGGATCCATATGTGGTGTATGAAAAGAACACACATGAAATGACACTGGTGGATCCATATGTGTTATGTGAAAAGAACACACTTGCAATGACTCTGGTGGATCCATATGTGGTCTGTGAAAAGAACACACATGCAAGGACAATGGTGGTTCCAAATGTGGTTTGTGAAAAGAACACACTTGCAAAGACAATGGTGGTTCCATATGTGGTTTGTGAAAAGAACACACATGCAATGACAATGGTGGATCCATATGTGGTGTGAAAAGAACACACATGCAATGACAATGGTGGATCCATATGTGGTTGTGAAAAGAACACACATGCAATGACACTGGTGGATCCATATGTGTTATGTGAAAAGAACACACATGCAATGACCTTTGGTGGATCCATATGTGGTGCATGAAAAGAACACACATGAAATGACAATGGTGGATCCATATGTGGTCTGTGAAAAGAACACACATGCAATGACAATGGTGGATCCATATGTGGTCTGTGAAAAGAACACACATGCAATGACACTGGTGGATCCATATGTGGTTTGTGAAAAGAACACACATGCAATGACACTGGTGGATCCATATGTGGTCTGTGAAAATAACACACATGCAATGACACTGGTAGATCCATATGTGGTCTGTGAAAAGAACACACATGCACTGACACTGGTGGATCCATATGTGGTAACTGAAAAGAACACACAAGCAATGACAATCGTGGTTCCATATGTGGTTTGTGAAAAGAACACACATGCAATGAACTTTGGTGGTTCCATATGTGGTCTGTGAAAAGAACACACATGCAATGACAATGGCGGTTCCATATGTGGTGTGTGAAAAGAACACACATGCAATGACTCTGGTGGATTCATCTGTGGTCTGTGAAAAGAACACACATGCAATGACACTGGTGGATCCATATGTGGTGTGTGAAAAGAACACACATGCAATGACACTGGTGGATCCATATGTGGTCCATGAAAAGAACACACATGCAATGACAATGGTGGATCCATATGTGGTTTGTGAAAAGAACACACATGCAATGACACTAGTGGATCCATATGTGGTTTGTGAAAAGAACACACATGCAATGACAATGGTGGATCCATATGTGGTCATTGAAAAGAACACACATGCAATGACACTGGTGGATCCAAATGTGGTATGTGAAAATAACACACATGCAATGACAATATTGGTTCCATATATAGTTTGTGAAAAGAACACACATGCAATGAAAATAGTGGATCCAAATGTGGTTTGTGAAAAGAACACACATGCAATGACACTGGTGGATCCATATGTGGTCTTTGAAAATAACACACATGCAATGACAATGGTGGCTCCATATGTGGTCTGTGAAAAGAACACACATGCAATGACACTGGTGGATCCATATGTGGTTTGTGAAAAGAACACACATGCAATGACAATGGTGGATCCATATGTGGTTTGTGAAAAGAACACACATGCAATGACACTGGTGGATCCATATGTGGTCTATGAAAAGAACACACATGCAATGACAATGGTGGATCCATATGTGGTTTGTGAAAAGAACACACATGCAATGACTCTGGTGGATCCATAAGTGGTTTATGATAAGAACACAGATGCTATGTCACTGGTGTATCCACATGTGGTGCATGAAAAGAACACACATGCAATGAAAATTGTGGATCCATATGTGGTTTGTAAAAAGAACACACATGCAATGACAATGGTGGATCCATATGTGGTCTGTGAAAAGAACACACATGAAATGACAATGGTGGATCCATATGTGGTTTGTGAAAAGAACACACATGCAATGACAATGGTGGATCCATATGTGGTTTGTGAAAAGAACACACATGCAATGACAATGGTGGATCCATATGTGGTCTGTGAAAAGAACACACATGCAATGACACTGGTGGATCCATATGTGGTCAATGAAAAGAACAAACATGCAATGACACTGGTGGATCCATATGTGGTCTGTGAAAAGAACACACATGCAATGACAATGATGGATCCATATATGGTCTGTGAGAAGAACAAACATGCAATGACACTAGTGGATTCATATATGTTCTGTGAAAAGAACACACATGCAATGACAACTGGTGGATCCATATGTGGTGCATGAAAAGAACACACATGCAATGACAATGGTGGATCCATATGTGGTTTGTGAAAAGAACACACATGCAATGACACTGGTGGATCCATATGTAGTGCAATGAAAAGAACACACATGCAATGACATTGGTGGATCCATATGTGGTCTGTGAAAAGAACACACATGCAATGACAATGGTGGATCCATATGTGGTCCGTGAAAAGAACACACATGCAATGACAATGGTGGATCCATATGTGGTTTGTGAAAATAACACACATGCAATGACAATGGTGGATCCATATGTGGTTCATGAAAAGAACACACATGCAATGACACTGGTGGATCCATATGTGGTCTGTGAAAAGAACACACATACAATGACAGTGGTGGATCCATATGTGGTGCATGAAAAGAACACACATGCAATGACAATGGTGGATCCATATGTGGTGCATGAAAAGAACACACATGCAATGACAATGGTGGATCCATGTGTGGTTTGTGAAAAGAACACACATGCAATGACACTGGTGGATCCATATGTGGTCATAGAAAAGAACACACATGCAATGACAATGGTGGATCCATATCTGGTGTGTGAAAAGTACACACATGCAATGACAATGGTGGATCCATATGGTATGTGAAAAGAACACACATGCAATGACCTTTGGTGGATCCATATGTGATGCATGAAAAGAACACACATGCAATGACAATGGTGGATCCATATGTGGTTTGTGAAAAGAACACACATGCAATGACAATGGTGGATCCATATGTGGTGCATGAAAAGAACACACATGCAATGACTTTGGTGGATCCATATGTGGTTATGAAAAGAACACACATGCAATGACAATGGTGGATCCATATGTGGTTTGTGAAAAGAACACACATGCAATGACAATGGTGGATCCATATGTGGTGCATGAAAAGAACACACATGCAATGACAATGGTGGATCCATATGTAGTGAAAAGAACACACATGCAATGACTTTGGTGGATCCATATGTGGTTGTGAAAAGAACACACATGCAATGACAACTGGTGGATCCATATGTGGTTTGTGAGAAGAACATACATGCATTAACACTGGTGGATCCATATGTGGTTTGTGAAAAGAACACACATGCAATGACAATGGTGGATCCATATGTGGTTTGTGAAAAGAACACAGATACAATGACAATGGTGGATCCATATGTGGTGCATGAAAAGAACACACATGCAATGACAATGGTGGATCCATATGGGGTGCATGAAAAGAACACACATGCAATGACTCTACTGGATCCAAATGTGGTTTGTGAAAAGAACAGACATGCAATGACAATGGTCTATACATATGAGCTGGGTGAAAAGAACACACATGCAATGACACTGGTGGATCCATATGTGGTATGTGAAAAGAACACACATGCAATGACAATGGTGGATCCATATGTGGTATGTGAAAAGAACACACATGCAATGACAATGGTGGATCCATATGTGGTTTGTGAAAAGAACACACATGCAATGACAATGGTGGATGCACATGTGGTGCATGAAAAGAACACACATGCAATGACAATGGTGGATCCATATGTGGTGTGTGAAAAGAACACACATGCAATGACAATGGTGGATCCAAATGTGGTGTGTGAAAAGAACACACATGCAATGACAATGGTGGATCCATATGTGGTTTGTGAAAAGAACACACATGCAATGACTCTGGTGCATGCACATGGGGTCTATGAAAAGAACACACATGCAATGACTCAGGTGGATCCATATGTGGTATGTGAAAAGAACACACATGCAATGAAAATAGTGGATCCAAATGTGGTTTGTGAAAAGAACACACATGCAATGACAATGGTGGATCCATATGTGGTCTGTGAAAAGAACACACATGCAATGACAATGGTGGATCCATATGTGGTTTGTGAAAAGAACACACATGCAATGAAACTGGTGGATCCATATGTGGTTTGTGAAAAGAACACACATGCAATGACACTGGTGGATCCAAATGTGGTTTGTGAAAAGAACACACATGCAATGACAATGGTGGATCCATATGTGATGTGTGAAAAAACACACATGCAATGACCCTGGTGGATCCATATGTGGTTTGTGAAAAGAACACACATGCAATGACACTGGTGGATCCATATATGTGGTCTGTGAAAAGAACAGACATGCAATGACGCAGGTGGATCCATATGTGGTTTGTGTAAAGAACACACATGCAATGACTGGTGGATCCATATGTGGTTGTGAAAGAACACACATGCAATGACACTGGTGGATCCATATGTGGTATGTGAAAAGAACACACATGCAATGACAATGGTTGTTCAATTTGTTGTATGAGAAAAGAACACACATGCAATGACAATGGTGGATCCATATGTGGTTTGTGAAAAGAACACACATGCAATGACACTGGTGGATCCATATGTGGTCTATGAAAACAACACACATGCAATGACCTTTGGTGGATCCATATGTAGTGCATGAAAAGAACACACAGGCAATGACAATGGTGGATCCATATGTGGTCTGTGAAAAGAACACACATGCAATGACAATCGTGGATCAATATGTGGTTTGTGAAAAGAACACACATGCAATGACAATGGTGGATCCATATGTGGTTTGTGAAAAGAACACACATGCAATGGCACTGGTGGATCCATATGTAGTGCATGAAAAGAACACAGATGCAATGACAATGGTGGTTCCATATGTGGTTTGTGAAAAGAACACACATGCAGTGACAATGGTGGATCCATATGTGGTTTGTGAAAAGAACACACATGCAATGACAATGGTGGTTCCATATGTGGTCTGTGAAAAGAACACACATGCAATGACAATGGTGGATCCATATGTGGTTTGTGAAAAGAACACACATGCAATGACACTGGTGGATCCATATGTAGTGCATGAAAAGAACTCACATGCAATGACTATCGTGGATCCATATGTGGTTTATGAAAAGAACACACATGCAATGACAATGGTGGATCCATATGTGGTATGTGAAAAGAACAGACAGGCAATGACAATGGTGGATCCATATGTAGTGCATGAAAGAACACACATGCAATGAAACTGGTCGATCCATATATGGTTTGTGAAAAGAACACACATGCAATGACACTGGTGGATCCATATGTGGTTTGTGAAAAGAACACACATGCAATGACACTGGTGGATCCATATGTGGTCTGTGAAAAGAACACACATGCAATGACAATGGTGGATCCATATGTGGTTTGTGAAAAGAACACACATGCAATGACAGTGGTGGATCCATATGTGGTAAATGAAAAGAACACACATGCAATGACAATGGTGGATCCATATGTGGTTTGTGAAAAGAACACACATGCAATGACACTGGTGGATCCATATGTGGTGCATGAAAAGAACACACATGCAATGACAATGGTGGATCCATATGTGGTTTGTGAAAAGAACACACATGCAATGACACTGGTGGATCCATATGTGGTCTGTGAAAAGAACACACATGCAATGACACTGGTGGATCCATATGTGGTCTGTGAAAAGAACACACATGCAATGACCTCTGGTGGATCCATATGTGGTCTGTGAAAAGAACACACATGCAATGACACTGGTGGATCCATATGTGGTCTGTGAAAAGAACACACATGCAATGACAATGGTGGATCCATATGTGGTTTGTGAAAAGAACACACATGCAATGACAATGGTGGATCCATATGTGGTATATGAAAAGAACACACATGCAATGACAATGGTGGATCCATATGTGGTTTGTGAAAAGAACACACATGCAATGACACTGGTGGATCCATATGTGGTCTGTGAAAAGAACACACATGCAATGACACTGGTGGATCCATATGTGGTGCAATGAATAGAACACACTTGCAATGACAATGGTGGATCCATATGTGGTTTGTGAAAAGAACACACATGCAATGACAATGGTGGATCCATATGTGGTGCATGAAAAGAACACACATGCAATGACAACTGGTGGATCCATATGGTTTGTGAAAAGAACACACATGCAATGACAATGGTGGATCCATATGTGCAATGAAATGAACACACATGCAATGACTCTGGTGGATCCATATGTGGTTTGTGAAAAGAACACACATGCAATGACACTGGTGGATCCATATGTGGTTTGTGAAAAGAACACACATGCAATGACAATGGTGGATCCATATGTGGTTTGTGAAAAGAACACACATGCAATGACACTGGTGGATCCATATGTGGTCTGTGAAAAGAACACACATGCAATGACACTGGTGGATCCATATGTGGTTTGTGAAAAGAACACACATGCAATGACAATGGTGGATCCATATGTGGTCTGTGAAAAGAACACACATGCAATGAAAATGGTGGATCCATATGTGGTTTGTGAAAAGAACACACATGCAATGAACTCTGGTGGTTCCATATGTGTAGTGCATGAAAACAACACACATGAAATGGCAATGGGGGATCCATATGTGGTATGTGAAAAGAACACACATGCAATGACAATGGTGGATCCATATGTGGTTTGTGAAAAGAACACACATGCAATGACAATGGTGGATGCACATGTGGTCTGTGAAAAGAACACACATGCAATGACTCTGGTGGATCCATATGTGGTCTGTGAAAAGAACACACATGCAATGACAATTGTGGATCCATATGTGGTTTGTGAAAAGAACACACATGCAATGACAATGGTGGATCCATATGTGGTTTGTGAAAAGAACACACATGCAATGACAATGGCGGTTCCATATGTGGTGTATGAAAAGAACACACATGCAATGACTCTGGTGGATCCATATGTGGTCTGTGAAAAGAACACACATGCAATGAAAATGGTGGTTCCAAATGTGGTCTGTGAAAAGAACACACGTGCAATGACACTAGTCGATCCAAATGTGGTATGTGAAAAGAACACACATGCAATGAACTCTAGTGGTTCCATATGTGGTTTGTCAAAAGAACACACATGCAATCACACTGGTGGATCAATATGTTGTTTGTGAAAAGAACACACATGCAATGACAATGGTGGTTACATATGTGGTCTGTGAAAAAAAAACACATGCAATGACTCTGGTGGATCCATATGTGGTCTGTGAAAAGAACACACATGCAATGACAATGATGGATCCATATGTGGTTTGTGAAAAGAACACACATGCAATGACTCTGGTGGATCCATATGTGGTGTGTGAAAAGAACACACATGTAATGACAATGGTGGATCCATATGTGCTATGTGAAAAGAACACACATGCAATGACACTGGTGGATCCATGTGTGGTCTGTGAAAAGAACACACATGCAATGACTCTGGTGGATCCATATGTGGTCTGTGAAAAGAACACACATGCAATGACAATGGTGGATCCATATGTGGTTTGTGAAAAGAACACACATGCAATGACACTGGTGGATCCATATGTGGTCTGTGAAAAGAACACACATGCAATGAAAATGGTGGATCCATATGTGGTGCATGAAAAGATCACACATGCAATGAAAATGGTGGTTCCATATGTGGTTTGTGAAAAGAACACACATGCAATGAAACTGGTGGATCCATATGTGGTCCGTGGAAAGAACACACATGCAATGACAATGGTGGATCCATATATGGTCTATGAAAAGAACACACATGCAATGACAATGGTGGATCCATATGTGGTCTATGAAAAGAACACACATGCAATGAACTTTGGTGGTTCCATATGTGGTCTGTGAAAAGAACACACATGCAATGACACTGGTGGATCCATATGTGGTTTGTGAAAAGAACACACATGCAATGACAATGGCGGTTCCATATGTGGTGTGTGAAAAGAACACACATGCAATGACAATGGTGGTTCCATATGTGGTCCGTGGAAAGAACACACATGCAATGACAATGGTGGATCCATATGTGGTTTGTGAAAAGAACACACATGCAATGACTTTGGTGGATCCATATGTGGTTTGTGTGAAAAGAACACACATGCAATGACACTGGTGGATCCATATGTAGTGCATGAAAAGAACACACATGTATTGAAAATCGTGGATCCATATGTGGTTTGTGAAAAGAACACACAGGCAAGGACAATGGTGGATCCATATGTGGTATGTGAAAAGAACACACATGCAATGACACTGGTGGATCCATATGTGGTATATGAAAAGAACGCACATGCAATGAAAATGGTGGATCCATATGTAGTGCATGAAAAGAACACACATGCAATGACAATGGTGGATCCATATGTGGTGCATGAAAAAGACACACATGCAATGACAATGGTGGATCCATATGTGGTTTGAAAAGAACACACATGCAATGACACTGGTGGATCCATATGTGGTGCAATGAAGAGACCACACAAGCAATGACAATTGTGGTTCCATATGTGGTTTGTGAAAAGAACACACATGCAATGACAATGGTGGATCCATATGTGGTCTTTGAAAAGAACACACATGCAATGACACTGGTGGATCCATATGTGGTCTGTGAAAAGAACACACATGCAATGACACTGGTGGTTCCATATGTGGTTTGTGAAAAGAACACACATGCAATGACCGCTGGTGGATCCATATGTGGTGTTTGAAAAGAACACACATGCAATGACAATGGTGGATCCATATGTGGTGCATGAAAAGAACACACATGCAATGACAATGGTGGATCCATATGTGGTGCATGAAAAGAACACACATGCAATGACACTGGTGGATCCATATGTGGTGCGTGAAAAGAACACACATGCAATGACAATGGTGGATCCATATGTGGTTTGTGAAAAGAACACACATGCAATGACAATGGTGGATCCATATGTGGTGCATGAAAAGAACACACATGCAATGACAATGGTGGATCCATATGTGGTCTGTGAAAAGAACATACATTTCAATGACACTGGTGGATCCACATGTGGTCTATGAAAAGAGCACACATGCATTGACTCTGGTGGATCCATATGTGGTCTGTGAAAAGAACACACATGCAATGACCCTGGTGGATTCATATGTGGTATGTGAAAAGAACACAAATGCAATGACACTGGTGGATCCATAGGTGGTCTGTGAAAAGAACACACATGCAATAACACTGGTGGATCCATATGTGGTTTGTGAAAAGAACACACATGCAATGACACTGGGGGATCCATATGTGGTCTGTGAAAAGAACACACATGCAATGACTCTGGTGGATCCATATGTGGTCTGTGAAAAGAACACACATGCAATGACACTGGTGGATCCATATGTGGTCTGTGAAAAGAACACACATGCAATGACACTGGTGGATCCATATGTAGTGCATGAAAGAAGAACACATGCAATGACACTTGGTGGATTCATATGTGGTTTGTGAAAAGAACACACATGCAATGACAATGGGGGATCCATATGTGGTTTGTGAAAAGAACACACATGCAATGACAATGGTGGATCCATATGTGGTCTGTGAAAAGAACACACATGCAATGACACTGGTGGATCCATATGTGGTCTGCGAAAAGAACACACATGCAATGAACTATGGTGGTTCCATATGTGGTCTGTGAAAACAACACACATGAAATGGCAATGGGGGATCCATATGTGGTTTGTGAAAAGAACACACATGCAATGACAATGGTGGATCCATATGTGGTTTGTGAAAAGAACACACATGCAATGACAATGGTGGATGCACATGTGTAGTGCATGAAAAGAACACACATGCAATGACACTGGTGGATCCATATGTGGTTTGTGAAAAGAACACACATGCAATGACACTGGTGGATCCATATGTGGTCTGTGAAAATAACACACATGCAATGAACTCTGGTGGATCCATATAGGGTATGTGAAAAGAACACACATGCAATGACAATGGTGGATCCATATGTGGTTTGTGAAAAGAACACACATGCAATGACACTGGTGGATCCATATATGGTAATGAAAAGAACACGCATGCAATGACACTGGTGGATCCATATGTGGTTTGTGAAAATAACACACATGCAATGACAATGGTGGATCCATATGTGGTCTGTGAAAAGAACACACATGAAATGACACTGGTGGAGCCATATGTGGTCCATGAAAAGAACACACATGCAATGACTCTGGTGGATCCATATGTTGTCTGTGAAAAGAACACGCATGCAATGACACTGGTGGATCCATATGTGGTTTGTGAAAATAACACACATGCAATGACAATGGCGGTTCCATATGTGGTATGTGAAAAGAACACACATGCAATGACTCTGGTGGATCCATATGTGGTCTGTGAAAAGAACACACATGCAATGACATTGGTGGATCCATAAGTGGTGTGTGAAAAGAACACACATGCAATGAACTTTGGTGGATCCATATGTAGTGCATGAAAAGAACACACATGCAATGACACTGGTGGATCCATATGTGGTGCATGAAAAGAACACACATGCAATGACAATGGTGGTTCCATATGTGGTTTGTGAAAAGAACACACATGCAATGACAATGGTGGATCCATATGTGGTATGTGAAAAGAACACACATGCAATGACTCATGGTGGATCCATATGTAGTGCATGAAAAGAACACACATGCAATGACAATGGTGGATCCATATGTGGTGCATGAAAAGAACAGACATGCAATAACACTGGTGGATCCATATGTAGTGTGTGAAAATAACACACATGCAATGACATTGGTGGATCCATATGTGGTAAATGAAAAGAACACACATGCAATGACAGTGGTGGATCCATATGTGGTTTGTGAAAAGAACACACATGCAATGACAATGGTGGATCCATATGTGGTTTGTGAAAAGAACACACATGCAATGACACTGGTGGATCCATATGTGGTCTGTGAAAAGAACACACATGCAATGACAATGGTGGATCCATATGTGGTTTGT
This sequence comes from Avena insularis, assembly GCA_023614405.1. Taxonomy (NCBI): domain Eukaryota; kingdom Viridiplantae; phylum Streptophyta; class Magnoliopsida; order Poales; family Poaceae; genus Avena; species Avena insularis. The sequence continues at coordinate 487,538,919 of CM042690.1, forward strand.
GAAAAGAACACACATGCAATGACACTGGTGGATCCATATGTGGTTTGTGAAAAGAACAGACATGCAATGATACTGGTGGATCCATATGTGGTATGTGAAAAGAACACACATGCAATGACACTGGTGGATCCATATGTGGTCTATGAAAAGAACAGACAGGCAATCACACTGGTGGATCCATATGTGCTCTATGAAAAGAACACACATGCAATGACAGTGGTGGATCCATATGTGGTCTGTGAAAAGGACAGACATGCAATGGCTCTGGTGGATCCATATGTGGTCTGTGAAAAGAACACACATGCAATGACAATGGTGGTTCCATATGTGGTCTGCGAAAAGAACACACATGCAATGACAATGGTGGATCCATATGTGGTTTGTGAAAAGAACACACATGCAATGACACTGGTGGATCCAAATGTGGTCTGTGAAAAGAACACACATGCAATGAACTCTGGTGGATCCATATGTGGTCATTGAAAAGAACACACATGCAATGACACTGGTGGATCCATATGTAGTCTATGAAAAGAACACACATGCAATGACACTGGTGGATCCAAATGTGGTTTGTGAAAAGAACACACATGCAATGACACTGGTGGATCCATATGTGGTTTGTGAAAAGAACACACATGCAATGACAATGGTGGTTCCATATATGTGGCATGAAAAGAACACACATGCAATGACAATGGTGGATCCATATGTGGTTTGTGAAAAGAACACACATGCAATGACTCTGGTGGATCCATATGTGGTGTGTGAAAAGAACACACATGCAATGACAATGGTGGATCCATATGTGGTCTGTGAAAAGAACACACATGCAATGACACTGGTGGATCCATATGTGGTTTGTGAAAAGAACACACATGCAATGACAATGGTGGATCCATATGTGGTCTGTGAAAAGAACACACATGCAATGACAATGGTGGTTCCATATGTGGTCTGTGAAAAGAACACACATGCAATGAAAATGGTGGATCCATATGTGCTTTATGAAAAGAACACACATGCAATGAACTTTGGTGGTTCCATATGTGGTCTGTGAAAAGAACACACATGCAATGACAATGGTGGTTCCATATGTGGTCCGTGAAAAAGAACACACATGCAATGAAAATTGTGGATCCATATGTGGTCTGTGAAAAGAACACACATGTAATGAACTTTGGTGGTTCCATATGTGGTAAATGAAAAGATTACACATGCAATGACACTGGTGGATCCATATGTAGTTAATGAAAAGAACACACATACAATGACAATGGTGGTTCCATATGTGGTCTGTGAAAAGAACACACATGCAATGACACTGGTGGATCCATATGTGGTCCATGAAAAGAACACACATGCAATGACACTGGTGGATCCATATGTGGTTTGTGAAAAGAACACATATGTAATGACACTGGTGGATCCATATGTGGTCTGTGAAAAGAACATACATGCAATGACACTTGTGGATCCATATGTGGTGCATGAAAATAACACAATGCAATGACACTGGTGGATCCATATGTGGTTTGTGAAAAGAAAACACATGCAATGACAATGATGGATCCATATGTGGTGCATGAAAAGAACACACTTGCAATGACAACTGGTGGATCCATATGTGGTTTGTGAAAACAATACACATGCAATGAACTCTGGTGGTTCCATATGTGGTCTGTGAAAAGAACACACATGCAATGACACTGGTGGATCCATATGTGGTTTGTGAAAAGAACACACATGCAATGACAATGGTGGATCCATATGTGGTCTGTGAAAAGAACACACATGCAATGACAATGGTGGATCCATATGTGGTTTGTGAAAAGAACACACATGCAATGACAATGGTGGATCCATATGTGGTGTGTGAAAAGAACACACATGCAATGACACTGGTCGATCCATATGTAGTGAAAAGAACACACATGCAATGACAATGGTGGATCCATATGTGGTTTGTGAAAAGAACACACATGCAATGACACTGGTGGATCCATATGTGGTTTGTGAAAAGAACACACATGCAATGACACTGGTGGATCCATATGTGGTCTGTGAAAAGAACACACATGCAATGACACTGGTGGATCCATATGTGGTCTATGAAAAGAACACACATGCAATGACAGTGGTGGATCCATATGTGGTTTGTGAAAAGAACACACATGCAATGACACTGGTGGATCCAAATGTGGTCTATGAAAAGAACACACATGCAATGACAATGGTGGATCCATATGTGGTTTGTGAAAAGAACACACATGCAATGACAATGGTGGATCCATATGTGGTCTGTGAAAAGAACACACATGCAATGACACTGGTGGATCCATATGTATTCCATGAAAAGAACACACATGCAATGACAATGGTGGATCCATATGTGGTTTGTGAAAAGAACACACATGCAATGACTCTGGTGGATCCATATGTGGTCTGTGAAAAGAACACACATGCAATGACAATGGTGGATCCATATGTGGTCTGTGAAAAGAACACACATGCAATGACACTGGTGGATCCATATGTGGTATGTGAAAAGAACACACATGCAATGAAAATAGTGGATCCAAATGTGGTTTGTGAAAAGAACACACATGCAATGACAATGGTGGATCCATATGTGGTCCATGAAAAGAACACACATGCAATGACTCTGGTCGATCCACATGTGGTCTATGAAAAGAAGACACATGCAATGACTCTGGTGGATCCATATGTGGTCCATGAAAAGAACACACATGCAATGACAATGGTGGATCCATATGTGGTCTGTGAAAAGAACACACATGCAATGACAATGGTGGTTCCATATGTGGTGTTTGAAAAGAACACACATGCAATGAAAATAGTGGATCCAAATGTGGTTTATGAAAAGAACACACATGCAATGACACTGGTGGATCCATATGTGGTGCATGAAAAGAACACACATGAAATGACAATGGTGGATCCATATGTGGTGTGTGAAAAGAACACACATGCAATGACACTGGTAGATCCATATGTGGTCCGTGAAAAGAACACACATGCAATGACACTGGTGGATCCATATGTGGTCTGTGAAAATAACACACATGAAATGACAATGGGGGATCCATATGTGGTTTGTGAAAAGAACACACATGCAATGACACTGGGGGATCCATATGTGGTCTATGAAAAGAACACACATGCAATGACAATGGTGGTTCCATATGTGGTCTGTGAAAAGAACACACATGCAATGAAAATGGTGGATCCATATGTGGTTTGTGAAAAGAACACACATGCAATGACACTGGTGGATCCATATGTGGTCTGTGAAAAGAACACACATGCAATGACAATGGTGGTTCCATATGTGGTCTGTGAAAAGAACACACATGCAATGAAAATGGTGGATCCATATGTGCTTTATGAAAAGAACACACATGCAATGAACTTTGGTGGTTCCATATGTGGTCTGTGAAAAGAACACACATGCAATGACACTGGTGGATCCATATGTGGTTTGTGAAAAGAACACACATGCAATGACAATGGTGGTTCCATATGTGGTCTGTGAAAAGAACACACATGCAATGACAATGGTGGATCCATATGTGGTCTGTGAAAAGAACACACATGCAATGACACTGGTAGATCCATATGTGGTCCGTGAAAAGAACACACATGCAATGACACTGGTGGATCCATATGTGGTCTATGAAAAGAACACACATGCAATGAACTTTGGTGGTTCCATATGTGGTCTGTGAAAAGAACACACATGCAATGACACTGGTGGATCCATATGTGGTTTGTGAAAAGAACACACATGCAATGGCAATGGCGGTTCCATATGTGGTGTGTGAAAAGAACACACATGCAATGACTCTGGTGGATCCATATGTGGTATGTGAAAAGAACACACATGCAATGAAAATAGTGGATCCAAATGTGGTTTGTGAAAAGAACACACATGCAATGACAATGGTGGATCCATATGTAGTGCATGAAAAGATCAGACATGCAATGACACTGGTGGATCCATATATGGTTTGTGAAAAGAACACACATGCAATGACTTTGGTGGATCCATATGTGGTCTGTGAAAAGAACACACATGCAATGACACTGGTGGATCCATATGTGGTCTGTGAAAAGAACACACATGCAATGACAATGGTGGATCCATATGTGGTGTGTGAAAAGAACACACATGAAATGACAATGGTGGATCCATATGTGGTGTTTGAAAAGAACACACATGCAATGGCACTGGTAGATCCGTAAGTGGTTTGTGAAAAGAACACACATGCAATGACAATGGTGGATCCATATGTGGTGCATGAAAAGAACACACATGCAATGGTGGATCCATATGTGGTTTGTGAAAAGAACACACATGCAATGACAATGGTGGATCCATATGTGGTATGTGAAAAGAACACACATGCAATGACAATGGTGGATCCATATGTGGTCTGTGAAAAGAACAAACATGCAATGACCAATGTTGGATCCATATGTGGTGCGTGAAAAGAACACACATGCAATGACAATGGTGGATCCATATGTGGTGCATGAAAAGAACACACATGCAATGACACTGGTGGATCCATATGTAGTGCATGAAAGAACACACATGCAATGACAATGGTGGATCCATATGTGGTTTGTGAAAAGAACACACATGAAATGACACTGGTGGATCCATATGTGGTGCATGAAAAGAACACACATGCAATGACAACTGGTGGATCCATAGGTGGTTTGTGAAAAGAACACACATGCAATGACACTGGTGGATCCATATGTGGTGCAATGAAAAGAACACACATGCAATGACAACTGGTGGATCCATATGTGGTCTGTGAAAAGAAAACACATGCACTGACACTGGTGGATCCATGTGTGGTGTGTGAAAAGAACACAAATGCAATGACAATGGTGGATCCATATGTGGTGCATGAAAAGAACACACATGCAATGACAATGGTGGATCCATATGTGGTTTGTGAAAAGAACACACATGACAATGGTGGATCCATATGTAGTGCATGAAAAGAACACACATGCAATGACAATGGTGGATCCATGTGTATGTGAAAAGAACACACATGCAATGACACTGGTGGATCCATATGTGGTGCATGAAATGAACACACATGCAATGACACTGGTGGATCCATATGTGGTTTGTGAAAAGAACACACATGCAATGACAATGGTGGATCCATATGTAGTGCATGAAAAGAACACACATGCAATGACAATGGTGGATCCATATGTGGTGCATGAAAGGAACACACATGCAATGACAATGGTGGATCCATATGTGGTTTGTGAAAAGAACACACATGCAATGACACTGGTGGATCCATATGTGGTCTGTGAAAAGAACACACATGCAATGACACTGGTGGATCCATTTGTGGTGCATGAAATGAACACACATGAAATTACACTGGTGGATCCATATGTGGTTTGTGAAAAGAACACACATGCAATGAAAACTGGTGGATCCATATGTGGTCTGTGAAAAGAACACACATGCAATGACACTGGTGGATCCATATGTGGTCTGTGAAAAGAACACACATGCAATGACACTGGTGGATCCATATGTGGTGCATGAAAAGAACACACATGCAATGACACTTGGTGGATCCATATGTGGTCTATGAAAAGAACACACATGAAATGACAATGGTGGCTCCATATATGGTACGTGAAAAGAACACACATGCAATGACAATGGTAGATCCATATGTGGTTTGTGAAAAGAACACACATGCAATGACACTGGTGGATCCATATGTGGTTTGTGAAAAGAACACACATGCAATGACAGTGGTGGATGCATATGGGGTTCATGAATAGAACACACACGGAATGACCATGGTGGATCCATTTGTGGTGTGCGAAAAGATTAGACATGACTTTACACTGGTGGATCCATATGTGGTTTGTGAAAAGAACAGACATGCAATGACACTGGTGGATCCATATGTGGTTTGTGAAAAGAACACACATGCAATGACACTGGTTGATCCATATGTCGTCTATGAAAAGAACACACATGAAATGACAATGGTGGTTCCATATGTGGTGCATGAAAAGAACACACATGCAATGACAACTGGTGGATCCATATGTAGTGCATGAAAAGAACAAACATGCAATCACACTAGTGGATCAATATGTGGTTTGTGAAAAGAACACACATGCAATGACAATGGTGGATCCATATGTGGTCTGTGAAAAGAACACACATGCAATGACAATGGTGGATCCATATGTGGTCTGTGAAAAGAACACACATGCAATGACCCTGGTGGATCCATATGTGGTCTGTAAAAAGAACACACATGCAATGAATCTGGTGGATCCATATCTGGTCTGTGAAAAGAACACACATGCAATGACACTGGTGGATCCATATGTGGTCTGTGAAAATAACACACATGCAATGACACTGGTGGATACATATGTGGTCTGTGAAAAGAACACACATGCAATGACAATGCTGGATCCATATGTGGTCTGTGAAAAGAACACACATGCAATGACTTTGGTGGATCCATATGTGGTCTGTGAAAAGAACAAACATTGAATGACAATGGTGGATCCATATGTGGTCTGTGAAAAGAACACACATGCAATGACCCTGGTGGATCCATATGTGGTCTGTAAAAAGAACACACATGCAATGAAAATGGTGGTTCCAAATGTGATCTGTGAAAAGACCACAGATGCAATGACACTAGTCGATCCAAATGTGATCTGTGAAAAGAACACACATGAACTGAAAATGGTGGATCCATATGTGGTATGTGAAAAGAACACACATGCAATGAATATGGTGGATCCATATGTGGTCTGTGAAATGAACACACATGCAATGTCAATGGTGGATCCATATGTAGTGCATGAAAATAACACACATGCAATGACACTGGTGGATCCATATGTGGTTAATGAAAAGAACAGACATGCAATGACAATGATGGATCCATATGTGGTGTGTGAAAAGAACACACATGCAATGACACTGGTGGATCCATATGTGGTTTGTGAAAAGAACACACATGCAATGACAATGGTGGATCCATATGTAGTGCATGAAAAGAATATACATGCAATGACAATGGTGGATCCATATGTAGTTTGTGAAAAGAACACACATGCAATGACACTGGTGGATCCATTGGTGGTGTGTGAAAAGAACACACATGAAATGACGTTGGTGGATCCATATGTGGTGCATGAAAAGAACACACATGCAATGACACTGGTGGATCCATATGTGGTTTGTGAAAAGAACACAAATGCAATGACAATGGTGGATCCATATGTAGTGCAATGAAAAGAACACACATGCAATGACACTGGTGGATCCATATGTGGTTTGTGAAAAGAACACACATGCAATGACAATGGTGGATCCATATGTGGTCTGTGAAAAGAACACACATGCAATGACAATGGTGGATCCATATGTGGTTTGTGAAAAGAACACACATGCAATGACTCTGGTGGATCCATATGTGGTGCATGAAAAAGAACACATGCAATGACAACTGGTGGATCCATATGTGGTTTGTGAAAAGAACACACATGCAATGTCAATGGGGGTTCCTTATGTGGTGAGTGAAAAGAACACACATGCAATGACACTGGTGGATCCATATGTGGTATGTGAAAAGAACACACATGCAATGACACTGGTGGATCCATATGTGGTTTGTGAAAAGAACACACATGCAATGACACTGGTGGATCCATATGTGGTCTGTGAAAAGAACACACATGAAATGACAATGGGGGATCCATATGTGGTTGCATGAAAAGAACACACATGCAATGACAATGGTGGATCCATATGTGGTTTGTGAAAAGAACACACATGCAATGACACTGGTGGATCCATATGTGGTGCATGAAAAGAACACACATGCAATGACCACTGGTCGATCCATGTGTGGTTTGTGAAAAGAACACACATGCAATGACAATGGTGGATCCATATGTGGTTTGTGAAAAGAACACACATGCAATGACAATGGTGGATCCATATGTGGTTTGTGAAAAGAACACACATGCAATGACACTGGTGGATCCATATGTGGTCTGTGAAAAGAACACACATGCAATGACACTGGTGGATCCATATGTGGTTTGTGAAAAGAACACACGTGCAATGACAATGGCGGTTCCATACGTGGTCTATGAAAAGAACACACATGCAATGACACTGGTGGATCCATATGTGGTCTGTGAAAAGAATAGACATGCAATGACTCTGGTGGATCCATATGTGGTCTACGAAAAGAACACACATGCAATGACAATGGTGGATCCATATGTGGTGTGTGAAAAGAATACACATGCAATGACACTGGTGGATTCATATGTGGTAAATGAAAAGAAGACACATGAAATGACACTGGTGGATCCATATGTGGTCTGTGAAAATAACACACATGCAATGAACTCTGGTGGATCCATATTTGGTTTGTGAAAAGAACACACATGTAATGACACTAGTGGATCCAAATGTGGTCCGTGAAAAGAACACACATGCAATGAACTCTGGTGGATCGATATGTGGTCTATGAAAAGAACACACATGCAATGACACTGGTGGATCCATATGTAGATGCATGAAAAGAACACACATGCAATGACAATGCTGGATCGATATGTGGTTTGTGAAAAGAACACACATGCAGTGACAATGGTGGTTCCATATGTAGTGCATGAAAAGAACACACATGCAATGACAATGGTGGATCCATATGTGGTTTGAAAAGAACACACATGCAATGAACCTGGTGGATCCATATGTGGTGTGTGAAAAGAACACACATGCAATGAACTCTAGTGGATCCATATGTGGTTTGTGAAAAGAACATACATGCAATGATAATGGTGGATCCATATGTGGTTTGTGAAAAGAACACACATGCAATGACACTGGTGGATCCATATGTGAAAAGAACACACATGCAATGACAATGGTGGATCCATATGTGGTGCATGAAAAGAACACACATGCAATGACAATGGTGGATCCATATGTAGTGCATGAAAAGAACACACATGCAATGACTTTGGTGGATCCAAATGTGGTCTGTGAAAAGAACACGCATGCAATGACTGTGGTGGATCCATATGTGGTTTGTGAAAAGAACACACATGCAATGAGAATGGTGGTTCCATATGTGGTCTGTGAAAAGAACACACATGCAAAGACAATGGTGGATCCATATGTGGTGTGTGAAAAGAACACACATGCAATGACACTGGTGGATCCATATATGGTACGTGAAAAGAACACACATGCAATGACAATGGTAGATCCATATGTGGTTTGTGAAAAGAACACACATGCAATGACTCTGGTCGATCCACATGTGGTCTATGAAAAGAGCACACATGCATTGACTCTGGTGGATCCATATGTGGTCTGTGAAAAGAACACACATGCAATGACCCTGGTGGATTCATATGTGGTATGTGAAAAGAACACACATGTAATGACACTGGTGAATCCATATGTGGTATGTGAAAAGAACACACGTGCAATGACACTGGTGGATCCATATGTGGTTTGAGAAAAGAACACACATGCAATGACAATGGTGGTTCTATATGTAGTGCATGAAAAGACCACACATGCAATGACAATGGCGGTTCCATATGTGGTCTGTGAAAAGAACACACATGCAATGACACTGGTGGATCCATATGTGGTTTGTGAAAAGAACACACATGCAATGACAATGGTGGTTCAATATGTGGTTTGTGAAAAGAACACACATGCAATGAAAATAGTGGATCCATATGTAGATGCATGAAAAGAACACACATGAAATGACACTAGTGTATCCATATGTGGTTTGAGAAAAGAAAGCACATGCAATGACACTGGTGGATCCATATGTGGTATGTGAAAAGAACACACATGCAATGACACTGGTGGATCCATATGTGGTGTATGAAAAGAACACACATGCAATGACAATGGTGGTTCCATATGTGATGCAATGAAAAGAACACACATGCAATGACTTTGGTGGATCCATATGTAGTGCATGAAAAGAACACACATGAAATGACAATGGTGGTTCCATATGTGGTATGTGAAAGGAACACACATGCAATGACAATGGTGGATCCATATGTGGTTTGTGAAAAGAACACACATGCAATGACTCTGGTCGATCCACATGTGGTCTATGAAAAGAACACACATGCAATGACCTTTGGTGGATCCATATGTGGTTTGTGAAAAGAAGACACATGCAATGACACTGGTGGATCCATATGTAGTGCATGAAAAGAACACACATGCAAAGAAAATGGTGGATCCATATGTGGTCTGTGAAAAGAACACACATGCAATGAAACTGGTGGATCCTTATGTGGTTTGTGAATAGAACACACATGCAATGTCTCTGGTGGATCCATATTTGGTGTATGAAAAGAACACACATGCGATGACAATAGTGGATCCAAATGTGGTTTGTGAAAAGAACACACATGCAATGACTCTGGTGGATCCATATGTGGTAAATGAAAAGAAGAGACATGCAATGACACTGGTGGATCCATATGTGGTGTGTGTGAAAAGAACACACATGCAATGCCACTGGTGGATCCATATGTGGTTTGTGAAAAGAACACACATGCAATGACACTGGTGGATCCATATGTGGTTTGTGAAAAGAACACACATGCAATGACACTGGTGGATCCATATGTGGTCTATGAAAAGAACACACATGCAATGACACTGGTGGATCCATATGTGGTCTGTGAAAAGAACACACATGCAATGACAATGGTGGATCCATATGTGGTTTGTGAAAAGAACACACACATGCAATGACACTGGTGGATCCTTATGTGGTGTGTGAAAAGAACACACATGCAATGACTCTGGTGGATCCATATGTGGTCTGTGAAAAGAACAGACATGCAATGACTCTGGTGGATCCATATGTGGTCTATGAAAAGAACACACATGAAATGACAATGGTGGCTCCATATATGGTACGTGAAAAGAACACACAAGCAATGACAATGGTGGTTCCATATGTGGTCTGTGAAAAGAACACACATGCAATGACTCTGGTCGATCCACATGTGGTCTATGAAAAGAAGACACATGCAATGACTCTGGTGGATCCATATGTGGTCTATGAAAAGAACACACATGCAATGACAATGGTGGTTCTATATGTGGTCTGTGAAAAGAACACACATGCAATGACAATGGTGGATCCATATGTGGTTTGTGAAAAGAACACACATGCAATGACACTGGTGGATCCATATGAAAAGAACACACATGCAATGACACTGGTGGATCCATATGTGGTTTGTGAAAAGAACACACATGCAATGACACTGGTGGATCCATATGTGGTCTGTGAAAAGAACACACATGCAATGACAATGGTGGATCCATATGTGGTTTGTGAAAAGAACACACATGCAATGACAATGGTGGATCCATATGTGGTCTGTGAAAAGAACACACATGCAATGACACTGGTGGATCCATATGTGGTGTGTGAAAAGAACACACATGCAATGACACTGGTGGATCCATATGTGGTCTATGAAAAGAACACACATGCAATGACAATGGTGGATCCATATGTGGTTTGTGAAAAGAACACACATGCAATGACACTGGTGGATCCATATGTGGTCTGTGAAAAGAACACACATGCAATGACAATGGTGGATCCATATGTGGTTTGTGAAAAGAACACACATGCAATGACTCTGGTGGATCCATATGTGGTCTGTGAAAAGAACACACATGCAATGACACTGGTGGATCCATATGTGGTATGTGAAAATAACACACTTGAAATGACAATGGGGGATCCATATGTGGTTTGTGAAAAGAACACACATGCAATGACAATGGCGGTTCCATATGTGGTCTGTGAAAAGAACACACATGCAATGACTCTGGTGGATCCATATGTGGTGTGTGAAAAGAACACACATGCAATGACAATGGTGGTTCCATATTTGGTACGTGAAAAGAACACACATGCAATGACAATGGTGGATCCATATGTGGTTTGTGAAAAGAACACACATGCAATGACAATGGTGGATCCATATGTGGTATGTGAAAAGAACACACATGCAATGACACTGGTGGATCCATATGTGGTCCGTGAAAAGAACACACATGCAATGACAATGGTGGTTCCATATGTAGTGCATGAAAAGAACACACATGCAATGACAATGGTGGATCCATATGTGAAAAGAACACACATGCAATGACAATGGTGGTTCCATATGTGGTCTGTGAAAAGAACACACATGCAATGACTCTGGTGGATCCATATGTGGTTTGTGAAAAGAACACACATGCAATGACACTGGTGGATCCATATGTGGTGTATGAAAAGAACACACATGCAATGAAAATGGTGGATCCATATGTGGTGCGTGAAAAGAACACACATGCAATGACAATGGTGGATCCATATGTGGTTTGTGAAAAGAACACACATGCAATGACAATGGTGGATCCATATGTAGTGCATGAAAAGAACACACATGCAATGGCACTGGTGGATCCATATGTGGATTGTGAAAAGAACACACATGCAATGACACTGGTGGATCCATATGTGGAGTATGAAAAGATCACACATGCAATGACCTTTGGTGGATCCATATGTGGTTTGTGAAAAGAACACACATGCAATGACACTGGTGGATCCATATGTGGTTTGTGAAAAGAACACACATGCAATGACAATGGTGGTTCCATATGTGGTGCATGAAAAGAACACACATGCAATGACAATGGTGGTTCCATATGTGGTTTGTGAAAAGAACACACATGCAATGACAATGGTGGATCCATATGTGGTTTGTGAAAAGAACACACATGCAATGACACTGGTGGATCCATATGTAGTCTTTGAAAAGAACACACATGCAATGACCCTGGTGGATTCATATGTGGTATGTGAAAAGAACACAAATGCAATGACACTGGTGGATCCATATGTGGTGTATGAAAAGAACACACATGCAATGACACTGGTGGATCCATATGTGGTTTGTGAAAAGAACACACATGCAATGACACTGGTGGATCCATATGTGGTATGTGAAAAGAACACACATGCAATGACACTGGTGGATCCATATGTGGTCTGTGAAAAGAACACACATGCAATGACAATGGTGGATCCATATGTGGTTTGTGAAAAGAACACACATGCAATGACAATGGTGGATCCATATGTGGTTTGTGAAAAGAACACACATGCAATGACACTGGTGGATCCATATGTGGTTTGTGAAAAGAACACACATGCAATGACACTGGTGGATCCATATATGGTAAATGAAAAGAACACACATGCAATGACAACTGGTGGATCCTTATGTGGTTTTTGAAAAGAACACTCATGCAATGACAATGGTGGATCCATATGTGATGTGTGAAAAAACACACATGCAATGACACTGGTGGATTCATATGTGGTCTGTGAAAAGAACACACATGCACTGACACTGGTGGATCCATATGTGGTAAGTGAAAAGAACACACAAGCAATGACAATCGTGGTTCCATATGTGGTTTGTGAAAAGAACACACATGCAATGACAATGGTGGATCCATATGTGGTCTGTGAAAAGAACACACATGCAATGACTTTGGTGGATCCATATGTGGTCTATGAAAAGAACACACATGCAATGACTCTGGTGGATCCATATGTGGTTTGTGAAAAGAACACACATGCAATGACAATGGTGGATCCATATGTGGTTTGTGAAAAGAACACACATGCAATGACACTGGTGGATCCATATGTGCTTTATGAAAAGAACACACATGCAATGACACTGGTGGATCCATATGTGGTGCCTGAAAATAACACACATGCAATGACACTGGTGGATCCATATGTGGTGCTGTGAAAAGAACACACATGCAATGACAATGGTGGATCCATATGTGGTATGAAAAGAACACACATGCAATGACAATGGTGGATCCATATGTGGTGCAATGAAAAGAACACACATGCAATGACACTGGTGGATCCATATGTAGTGCATGAAACGAACACACATGCAATGACAATGGTGGTTCCATATGTGGTCTGTGAAAAGAACACACATGCAATGACAATGGTGGATCCATATGTGGTTTGTGAAAAGAACTCAAATGCAATGACACTGGTGGATCCATATGTGGTAAATGAAAAGAACACACATGCAATGACACTGGTGGATTCATATGTGGTCTGTGAAAAGAACAGACATGCAATGACTCTGGTAGATCCATATGTGGTCTGTGAAAAGAATAGACATGCAATGACTCTGGTGGATCCATATGTGGTCTGTGAAAAGAACACATGCAATGACAATGGTGGATCCATATGTAGTGCAATGAAAAGAACAGACATGCAATGACTCTAGTGGATCCATATGTGGTTTGTGAAAAGAACACACGTGCAATGACCTTTGGTGGATCCATATGTGGTGCGTGAAAAGAACACACATGCAATGACACTGGTGGATCCATATGTGGTGTGTGAAAAGAACACACATGCAATGACAACTGGTGGATCCATATGTGGTCTATGAAAAGAACACACATGCAATGAACTCTGGTGGTTCCATATGTGGTCTGTGAAAAGAACACACATGCAATGAAAATGGTGGATCCATATGTGGTCTATGAAAAGAACACACATGCAATGAACTCTGGTGGTTCCATATGTGGTCTGTGAAAAGAACACACATGCAATGACACTTGTGGATCCATATGTTGTTTGTGAAAAGAACACACATGCAATGACAATGGCGGTTCCATATGTGGTGTGTGAAAAGAACACACATGCAATGACTCTAGTGGTTCCATATGTGGTCTGTGAAAACAACGAAAATGCAATGACACTAGTGGATCCATATGTGGTTTGTGAAAAGAACACACATGCAATGAGAATGGCGGTTTCATATGTGGTCTTTGAAAAGAACACACATGCAATGACAATGGTGGATCCATATGTGGTTTGTGAAAAGAACACACATGCAATCACACTGGTGGATCCATATGCGGTCTGTGAAAAGAACACACATGCAATGACACTAGTGGATCCATATGTGGTTTGAGAAAAGAACACACATGCAATGAGAATGGCGGTTCCATATGTGGTCTATGAAAAGAACACACATGCAATGACTCTGGTGGTTCCATATGTGGTCTTTGAAAAGAACACACATGCAATGACAATGGTGGATCCATATGTGGTTTGTGAAAAGAACACACATGCAATCACACTGGTGGATCCATATGCGGTCTGTGAAAAGAACACACATGCAATGACACTGATGGATCCATATGTGGTCTGTGGAAAGAACTCACCTGCAATGACACTGGTGGATCCATATGTGGTTTGTGAAAAGAACACACATGCAATGACACTTGGGGATCCATATGTTGTCTGTGAAAAGAACACACATGCAATGACAATGGTGGTTCCATATGTGGTCTGTGAAAAGAACACACATGCAATGAAAATGGTGGATCCATATGTGGTCTGCGAAAAGAACACACATGCAATGAACTATGGTGGTTCCATATGTGGTTTGTGAAAAGAACACACATGCAATGACACTGGTGGATCCATATGTGGTTTGTGAAAAGAACACACATGCAATGACAATGGTGGTTCCAAATATGGTCTGTGAAAACAACACACATGCAATGACAATGGTGGATCCATATGTGGTTTGTGAAAAGAACACACATGCAATGACACTGGTGGATCCATATGTGGTTTGTGAAAAGAACACACATGCAATGACAATGGTGGATCCATATGTAGTGCATGAAAAGAACACACATGCAATGACACTAGTGGGTCCATATGTGGTCTGTGAAAAGAACACACATGAAATGACAATGTTGGTTCCATATGTGGTTTATGAAAAGAGCACACATGCAATGACAATGGTGGATCCATATATGGTCTGTGAAAAGAACACACATGCAATGAACTCTGGTGGATCCATATGTGGTCTGTGAAAAGAACACACATGCAATGAAAATGGTGGATCCATATGTGGTCTGCGAAAAGAACACACATGCAATGAACTATGGTGGTTCCATATGTGGTTTGTGAAAAGAACACACATGCAATGACACTGGTGGATCCATATGTGGTTTGTGAAAGGAACACACATGGAATGACAATGGCGGTTCCATATGTGGTGTGTGAAAAGAACACACATGCAATGACTCTGGTGGATCCATATGTGGTCTGTGAAAAGAACACACATGCAATGACAATGGTGGATCCATATGTGGTTTGTGAAAAGAACACACATGCAATGACTCTGGTGGATCCATATGTGGTCTGTGAAAAGAACACACATGCAATGACAATGGTGGATCCATATGTGGTTTGTGAAAAGAACACACATGCAATGACAATGGTGGATCCATATGTGGTGTGTGAAAAGAACACACATGCAATGACACTGGTGGATCCATATGTGGTTTGTGAAAAGAACACACATGCAATGACAATGGTGGATCCATATGTGGTTTGTGAAAAGAACACACATGCAATGACACTGGTGGATCCATATGTGGTTTGTGAAAAGAACACACATGCAATGACAATGGTGGATCCATATGTAGTGCAATGAAAAGAACACACATGCAATGACACTGGTGGATCCATATGTGGTTTGTGAAAAGAACACACATGCAATGACAATGGTGGATCCATATGTGGTCTGTGAAAAGAACACACATGCAATGACACTGGTGGATCCATATGTGGTCCATGAAAAGAACACACATGCAATGACAATGGTGGATCCATATGTGGTTTGTGAAAAGAACACACATGCAATGACACTGGTGGATCCATATGTGGTTTGTGAAAAGAACACACATGCAATGACAATGGTGGATCCATATGTGGTCTGTGAAAAGAACACACATGCAATGACAATGGTGGATCCATATGTGGTTTGTGAAAAGAACACACATGCAATGACAATGGTGGATCCATATGTGGTGTGTGAAAAGAACACACATGCAATGACTCTGGTGGATCCAGATGTGGGGTATGAAAAGAACACACATGCAATGACACTAGTGGATCCATATGTGGTCTGTGAAAAGAACACACATGCAATGACTCTGGTGGATCCATTTGTGGTCTGTGAAAAAAACAGACAAGCAATAACACTGGTGGATCCATATGTGGTGTGAGAAAAGAACACACATGCAATGAACTTTGGTGGATCCATATGTGGACTGTGAAAAGAACAAACATGAAATGACACTGGCAGATCCATATGTGGTCTGTGAAAAGAACACACATGCAATGACAATGGTGGATCCATATGTGGTTTGTGAAAAGAACACACATGCAATGACACTGGTGGATCCATATGTGGTCTGTGAAAATAACACACATGCAATGAAAATGGTGGTTCCATATGTGCTCTATGAAAAGAACACACATGCAATGAACTTTGGTGGTTCCACATGTGGTCTCTGAAAAGAACACACATGCAATGACTCTGGTGGATCCATATGTGGTCTGTGAAAAGGACACACTTGCAATGTAAATAGTGGATCCAAATGTGGTTTGTGAAAAGAACACACATGAAATGACAATGGGGGATCCATATGTGGTTTGTGAAAAGAACACACATGCAATGACACTGGGGGATCCATATGTGGTCTATGAAAAGAACACACATGCAATGACAATGGTTGTTCCATATGTGGTAAATGAAAAGAACACACATGCAGTGACACTGGTGGATCCATATGTGGTCTGTGAAAAGAACACACATGCAATGACAATGGTGGATCCATATGTGGTAAATGAAAAGAACACACATTCAGTGACACTGGTGGATACATATGTGGTTTATGAAAAGAACACACATGCAATGACACTGGTGGATCCATATGTGGTATCTGAAAAGAACACACATGCAATGACAATGGTGGATCCATATGTGGTCTATGAAAAGAACACAGATGCAATGACATTTGTGGATCCATATGTGGTCTGTGAAAAGAACATACATGCAATGACTCTGGTGGATCCATATGTGGTATGTGAAAAGAATAGACATGCATTGACTTTGGTGGATCCATATGTGGTTTGTGAAAAGAACACACATGCAATGACAATGGTGGATCCATATGTGTCTTGTGAAAAGAACACACATGCAATGACACTTATGGATCCATATATGGCCTGCGAAAAGAACACACATGCAATGATATTGGTGGATCCATATGTGGTCTGTGAGAAGAACACACATGCAATGACAATGGTGGATCCATATGTGGTTTGTGAAAAGAATACACATGCAATGAAACTGGTGGATCCATATGTGGTGCATGAAAAGAACACACATGCAATGGCACTGGTGGATCCATATGTGGTGTGTGAAAAGAACACACATGCAATGACACTGATGGATCCATATGTGGTAAATGAAAATAACACACATGAAATAACACTGGTGATCCATATGTGGTCTGTGAGAAGAACACACATGCAATGACACTAGTGGATCCATATGTGGTTTGTGAAAAGAACACAGATGCAATCACAATGGTGGTTCCATATGTGGTTTGTCAAAGAACAAACATTTGAATGACACTGGTGGATCCATATTTGGTCTGTGAAAAGAACAGTCATGCAATGACTCTGGTGGATCCATATGTGGTCTGTGAAAAGAACAGACATGCAATGACACTGGTGGATCCATATGTAGTGCATGAAAAGAACACACATGCAATGACAATGGTGGTTCCACATGTGGTTTGTGAAAAGAACACACATGCAATGACAATGGTGGATCCATATGTGGTTTGTGAAACGAACACACATGAAATAACACTGGTGGATCCATATGTGGTATGTGAAAAGAACACACATGCAATGGCACTAGTGGATCCATATGTGGTCTGTAAAAAGAACACACATGCAATGACACTGGTGGATCCATATGTGGTCTGTGAAAAGAACACACATGCAATGACAATGGTGGATCCATATGTGGTTTGTGAAAAGAACACACATGCAATGACACTGGTGGATCCATACGTGGTCTGTGAAAAGAACACACATGCAATGACACTAGTGGATCCATATGTGGTTTGTGAAAAGGACACACATGGAATGGCAATGGTGGATCCATATGTGGTCTGTGAAACGAACACACATGAAATGACACTGGTGGATCCATATGTGGTCTGTGAAAAGAACACACATGCAATGACACTGGTGGATCCATATGTGGTCTGTGAAAAGAACACACATGCAATGACACTGGTGGATCCATATGTGGTATGTGAAAAGAACACACATGCAATGACAATGGTGGATCCATATGTGGTGTGTGAAAAGAACACACATGCAATGACACTGGTGGATCCATATGTGGTCTGTGAAAAGAACACACATGCAATGAAACTGGTGGATCCATATGTGGTATGTGAAAAGAACACACATGCAATGACACTGGTGGATCCATATGTGGTGCATGAAAAGAACACACATGCAATGACAATGGTGGATCCATATGTGGTGCATGAAAAGAACACACATGCAATGACAATGGTGGATCCATATGTGGTGCATGAAAAGAACACACATGCAATGACAATGGTGGATCCATATGTAGTGCATGAAAACAACACACATGCAATGACATTGGTGGATCCATATGTGGTCTGTGAAAAGAACACACATGCAATGACACTGGTGGATCCATATGTGGTATGTGAAAAGAACACACATGCAATGACAATGGTGGATCCATATGTGGTTTGTGAAAAGAACACACATGCAATGACTCTGGTGGATCCATATGTGGTTTGTGAAAAGAACACACATGCAATGACACTGGTGGATCCATATGTGGTCTATGAAAAGAACACACATGCAATGACACTGGTGGATCCATATGTGGTCTGTGAAAAGAACACCCATGCAATGACACTGGTGGATCCAAATGTGGTTTGTGAAAAGAACACACATGCAATGACACTGGGGATCCATATGTGGTCCATGAAAAGAACACACATGCAATGACACTGGTGGATCCATATGTGGTTGTGGATAGAATACACATGCAATGACTCTGGTGGATCGATATGTGGTTCATGAAAAGAACACACATGCAATGACATTGGTTAATCCATATGTGGTTTGTGAAAAGAACACACATGCAATGACACTTGGTGGATCCATATGTGGTTTGTCAAAAGAACACACATGCAATGACCCTGTGGATCCATATGTGGTCCATGAAAAGAACACACATGCAATGACAATGGTGGATCCATATGTAGTTTGTGAAAAGAACACACATGCAATGAAAATGGTGGATCCATATGTGGTGTAAGAAAAGAACACACATGCAATGACAATGGTGGATCCATATGTGGTTTGTGAAAAGAACACACATGCAATGACACTGGTGGATCCATATGTAGTGCATGAAAAGAACAGACATGCAATGAAACTGGTGGATCCATATGTGGTTTGTGAAAAGAACACACATGCAATGACAATGGTGGATCCATATGTGGTGCATGAAAAGAACACACATGCAATGACAATGGTGGATCCATATGTGGTGCATGAAAAGAACACACATGCAATGACACTGGTGGATCCATATGTGGTTTGTGAAAAGAACACACATGCAATGACACTGGTGGATGCATATGTGGTCTGTGAAAAGAACACACATGCAATGACACTGGTGGATCCATATGTGGTTTGTGAAAAGAACACACATGCAATGACAATGGTGGTTCCATATGTGGTCTGTGAAAAGAACACACATGCAATGACAATGGTGGATCCATATGTGGTTTGTGAAAAGAACACACATGCAATGACACTGGTGGATCCATATGTGGTTTGTGAAAAGAACACACATGCAATGACACTGGTGGATCCATATGTGGTTTGTGAAAAGAACACACATGCAATGACACTGGTGGATCCATATGTGGTATGTGAAAATAACACACTTGAAATGACAATGGGGGATCCATATGTGGTTTGTGAAAAGAACACACATGCAATGGCACTGGTGGATCCATATGTGGTCTGTGAAAAGAACACCCATGCAATTACACTGGTGGATCCAAATGTGGTTTGTGAAAAGAACAAACATGCAATGACACTGGGGATCCATATGTGGTGTGCGAAAATAACACACATGCAATGACTCTGGTTGTTCCATATGTGGTCTGTGAAAAGAACACACATGCAATGACAATGGTCGATCCATATGTGGTCCGTGAAAAGAACACACATGCAATGACAATGGTGGATCCATATGTGGTATGTGAAAAGAACACACATGCAATGACAATGGTGGTTCCATATGTGGTCTGTGAAAACAACACAGATGCAATGAAAATGGTGGATCCATATGTGTTCTGTGAAAAGAACACACATGCAATGACCTCTGGTGGTTCCATATGTGGTCTGTGAAAACAACACACATGCAATGACACTAGTGGATCCATATGTGGTTTGTGAAAAGAACACACATGCAATGACAATGGTGGTTCCAAATGTGGTTTGTGAAAAGAACACATATGCGATGAGCTCTAGTGGATCCATATGTGGTCTGTGAAAAGAACACACATGCAATGACACTGGTGGATCCATATGTGGTCTGTGAAAAGAACACCCATTTCTATGACACTGGTGGATCCATATATGGTATCTGAAAAGAACACACATGCAATGACTTTGGTGGATCCATATGTGGTATGTGAAAAGAACACACATGCAATGACAATGGTGGATCCATATGTGGTTTGTGAAAAGAACACACATGCAATGACACTGGTGGATCCATATGTGGTGTATGAAAAGAACACACATGCAATGACAATGGTGGTTCCATATGTGGTCTGTGAAAAGAACACGCATGCAATGACACTGGTGGATCCATATGTGGTCTGTGAAAAGAACACACATGCAATGACAATGGTGGATCCATATGTGGTTTGTGAAAAGAACACACATGCAATGACACTGGTTGATCCATATGTCGTCTATGAAAAGAACACACATGAAATGACAATGGTTGTTCCATATGTGGTTTGTGAAAAGAACACAGACGCAATGACAATGGTGGATCCATATGTGGTTTGTGAAAAGAACACACATGCAATGACACTTGGGGATCCATATGTGGTCTGTGAAAAGAACACACATGCAATGACACTGGTGGATCCATATGTGGTCTGTGAAAAGAACACACATGCAATGACAATGGTGGATCCATATGTAGTGCATGAAAAGAACACACATGCAATGACACTGGTGGATCCATATGTGGTCTGTGAAAAGAACACACATGCAATGAAAATAGTGGATCCAAATGTGGTTTGTGAAAAGAACACACATGCAATGACAATGGTGGATCCATATGTGATGTGTGAAAAAACACACATGCAATGACACTGGTGGATTCATATGTGGTCTGTGAAAAGAACACACATGCAATGACACTGGTGGATCCATATGTGGTTTGTGAAAAGAACACACATGCAATGACACTGGGGGATCCATATGTGGTCTGTGAAAAGAACACACATGCAATGAAAATGGTGGATCCATATGTGGTGTGTGAAAAGAACACACATGCAATGAAAATGGTGGATCCATATGTGGTCTGTGAAAAGAACACACATGAAATGACACTGGTGGATCCATATGTGGTCTGTGAAAAGAACATACATGCAATGACTGGTGGATCCATATGTGGTCTGTGAAAAGAACACACATGCAATGACTCTGATGGATCCAAATGTGGTGTGTGAAAAGAACAAACATGCAATGACACTGGTGGATCCATATGTGGTCTGTGAAAAGAACACACATGAAATGACACTGGTGGATCCATATGTGGTCTGTGAAAAGAACACACATGCAATGACACTGGTGGATCCATATGTGGTCTGTGAAAAGAACACACCTGCAATGACAATGGTGGATCCATATGTGGTGCATGAAAAGAACACACATGCAATGACACTGGTGGATCCATATGTGGTGCATGAAAAGAACACACATGCAATGACAATGGTGGATCCATATGTGGTGCATGAAAAGAACACACATGCAATGACAACTGGTGGATCCATATGTGGTACGTGAAAAGAACACACATGCAATGACAATGGTTGATCCAAATGTGGTGCAATGAAAAGAACACATATGCAATGAACTATGGTGGATCCATATGTGGTTTGTGAAAAGAACACACATGCAATGACACTGGTGGATCCATATGTGGTATGTGAAAAGAACACACATGCAATGACACTGGTGGATCCATATGTGGTTTGTGAAAAGAACACACATGCAATGACAATAGTGGATCCATATGTGGTCTGTGAAAAGAACACACATGCAATGACTCTGGTGGATCCATATGTGGTCTGTGAAAAGAACACACATTGAATGACAATGGTGGATCCATATGTGGTGCGTGAAAAGAACACACATGCAATGAATGACTGGTGGATCCATATGTGGTTTGTGAAAAGAACACACATGCAATGACAATGGTGGATCCATATGTGGTTGTGAAAAGAACACACATGCAATGACAATGGTGGATCCATATGTGGTGCGTGAAAAGAACACACATGCAATGACACTGGTGGATCCATATGTGGTGCGTGAAAAGAACACACATGCAATGACAATGGTGGATCCATATGTGGTGCATGAAAGAACACACATGCAATGACAATGGTGGATCCATATGTGGTTTGTGAAAAGAACACACATGCAATGATGACTTTGGTGGATCCATATGTGGTGCATGAAAAGAACACACATGCAATGACAATGGTGGATCCATATGTGGTGCTTGAAAAGAACACACATGCAATGACACTGGTGGATCCATATGTAGTGCATGAAAAGAACACACATGCAATGACAATGGTGGATCCATATGTGGTTTGTGAAAAGAACACACATGCAATGACAATGGTGGATCCATATGTGAAAAGAACACACATGCAATGACAATGGTGGATCCATATGTGGTGCGTGAAAACAACACACATGCAATGACAATGGTGGATCCATATGTGGTTAGTGAAAAGAACACACATGCAATGACAATGGTGGATCCATATGTGGTGTAGGAAAAGAATACACATGCAATGACAATGGTGGATCCATATGTGGTTTGTGAAAAGAACACACATGCAATGACACTGGGGGATCCATATGTGGTCTATGAAAAGAACACACATGCAATGACAATGGTTGTTCCATATGTGGTCTGTGCAAAGAACACACATGCAATGAAAATGGTGGATCCATATGTGGTCTATGAAAAGAACACACATGCAATGACAATGGTGGATCCATATGTGGTTTGTGAAAAGAACACACATGCAATGACATTGGTGGATCCATATGTGGTATGTGAAAGGAACACACATGCAATGACAATGGTGGTTCCATATGTGGTCTGTGAAAAGAACACACATGCAATGACACTTGTGGATCCATATGTTGTTTGTGAAAAGAACACACATGCAATGACAATGGCGGTTCCATATGTGGTGTGTGAAAAGAACACACATGCAATGACTCTAGTGGTTCCATATGTGGTCTGTGAAAACAACGAAAATGCAATGACACTAGTGGATCCATATGTGGTTTGTGAAAAGAACATACATGCAATGACAATGGTGGATCCATATGTGGTTTGTGAAAAGAACACACATGCAATGACACTGGTGGATCCATATGTGGTCTGTGAAAAGAACACACATGCAATGACAATGGTGGATCCATATGTGGTCTGTGAAAATAAGACACATGCAATGACAATGGTGGATCCATATGTGGTTTGTGAAAAGAACACACATGCAATGAGTTTGGTGGATCCACATGTGGCCTATGAAAAGAACACACATGCAATGACTCTGGTGGATCCATATGTGGTCTGTGAAAATAAGACACATGCAATGACAATAGTGGATCCATATGTGGTTTGTGAAAAGAACACACATGCAATGAGTTTGGTGGATCCACATGGGGTTTGTGAAAAGAACACACATGCAATGACAATGGTGGATCCATATGTAGTGCATGAAAAGAACACACATGCAATGACCTGGTGGATCCATTTGGGGTTTGCGAAAAGAACACACATTTCAATGACACTAGTGGATCCATATGTGGTCTGTGAAAAGAACACACATGCAATGACACTGGTGGATCCATATGTATTCCATGAAAAGAACACACATGCAATTACACTTGTGGATCCATATGTGGTCTGTGAAAAGAACACACATGCAATGACACTGGTGGATCCATATGTGGTCTGTGAAAAGAACACACATGCAATGACACTGGTGGATCCATATGTGGTGTGTGAAAAGAACACACATGCAATGACACTGGTGGATCCATATGTGGTGCATGAAAAGAACACACATGCAATGACACTGGTGGATCCATATGTGGTGCATGAAAAGAACACACATGCAATGACAATGGTGGATCCATATGTGGTGCATGAAAAGAACACACATGCAATGACAATGGTGGATCCATATGTGGTTTGTGAAAAGAACACACATGCAATGACTTTGGTGGATCCATATGTGGTGCATGAAAAGAACACACATGCAATGACAACTGGTGGATCCATATGTGGCATGTGAAAAGAACACACATGCAATGACACTGGTGGATCCATATGTGGTATGTGAAAAGAACACACATGCAATGACACTGGTGGATCCATATGTGGTTTGTGAAAAGAACACACATGCAATGACAATGGTGGATCCATATGTGGTTTGTCTAAAGAACACACATGCAATGACCTTTGGTGGATCCATATGTGGTGCATGAAAAGAACACACATGCAATGACAATGGTGGATCCATATGAGGTTTGTGAAAAGAACACACATTCAATGACAGGGGTTGATCCATATGGGTTCTGTGAAAAGAACACACATGAAATGACTCTGGTGGATCCATATGTGGTCTGTGAAAAGAACACACATGAAATGACACTGGTGGATCCATATGTGGTGCATGAAAAGAACACACATGCAATGACAATGGTGGATCCATGTGGTTTGTGAAAAGAACACACATGCAATGACAACTGGTGGATCCATATGTAGTGCATGAAAAGAACACACATGCAATGACAATGGTGGATCCATATGTTGTTTGTGAAAAGAACACACATGCAATGACAATGGCGGTTCCATATGTGGTGGGTGAAAAGAACACACATGCAATGACACTGGTGGATCCATATGTGGTCTTTGAAAAGAACACACATGCAATGGCAATGGTGGATCCATATGTGGTCTGTGAAAAGAACACACAAGCAATGAACTCTGGTGGATCCATATGTGATCTGTGAAAAGAACACACATGCAATGACAATGGTGGATCCATATGTGGTGCGTGAAAAGAACACACATGCAATGACACTGGTGGATCCATATATGTGGTGTGAAAAGAACACACATGCAATGACACTGGTAGATCCATATGTGGTGCATGAAAGAACACACATGCAATGACACTGGTGGATCCATATGTGGTCTGTGAAAAGAACACACATGCAATGACACTGGTGGATCCATATGTGGTGTGTGAAAAGAACACACATGCAATGAGCTCTGGTGGATCCATATGTGGTCTGTGAAAAGAACACACATGCAATGACACTGGTGGATCCATATGTGGTCTGTGAAAAGAACACACAAGCAATGACTTCTAGTGGATCCATATGTGGTTTGTGAAAAGAACACACATGCAATCACAATGGTGGTTCCATATGTGAATTGTGAAAACAACACACATGCAATGAAAATGGTGGATCCATATGTGGTCTGTGAAAAGAACACACATGCAATTACACGGGTTGATCCATATGTGGTCTGTGAAAATAACACACATGCAATGACAATGGTGGTTCCATATGTGGTATGTGAAAGGAACACACATGCAATGACAATGGTGGATCCATATGTGGTCTGTGAAAAGAACACACATGCACTGACAATGGCGGTTCCATATGTGGTCTTTGAAAAGAACACACATGCAACAACAATGGTGGTTCCATATGTGGTCTGTGAAAAGAACACACATGCAATGACAATGGTGGATCCATATGTTGTTTGTGAAAAGAACACACATGCAATGACACTGGTGGATCCATATGTGCTGTGTGAAAAGAACACACATGCAATGACACTGGTGGATCCATATGTGGTCTGTGAAAAGAACACACATGCAATGACACTGGTGGATCCATATGTGGTTTGTGAAAAGAACACACATGCAATGACACTGGTGGATCCATATGTGGTCTTTGAAAAGAACACACATGCAATGGCAATGGTGGCTCCATATGTGGTCTGTGAAAAGAACACACATGCAATGACACTGGTGGATCCATATGTGGTCTGTGAAAAGAACACACATGCAATGACAATGGTGGATCCATATGTGGTTTGTGAAAAGAACACACATGCAATGACACTGGTGGATCCATATGTGATGCATGAAAAGCACACACATGCAATGACAATGGTGGATCCATATGTGGTCTATGAAAAGAACACACATGCAATGACTCTGGTGGATCCATATGTGGTATGTGAAAAGAACACACATGCAATGACACTGGTGGATACATATGTGGTTTGTGAAAAGAACACACATGCAATCACAATGGTGGATCCATATGTGGTTTGTGAAAGGAACGCACGTGCAATGCCACTGGTGGATCCATATGTGGTCTTTGAAAAGAACACACATGCAATGGCAATGGTGGCTCCATATGTGGTCTGTGAAAAGAACACACATGCAATGACAATGGTGGATCCATATGTTGTTTGTGAAAAGAACACACATGCAATGACAATGGAAGATCCATATATGGTGTGTGAAAAGAACACACATGCAATGACTTTGGTGGATCCATATGTGGTTTGTGAAAAGAACAGACATGCAATGACACTGGTGGATCCATATGTGGTGTGTGAAAAGAACACACATGCAATGACACTGGTGGATCCATATATGGTGTGTGAAAAGATAACACATGCAATGACAAGGGTGGTTCCAAATGTGGTCCGTGAAAAGAACACACATGCAATGACACTGGTGGATCCATATATGGTTTGTGAAAATAACACACATGCAATGAATCTGGTGGATCCATATGTGGTATGTGAAAAGAACACACATGCAATGACACTAGTGGATCCAAATGTGGTATGTGAAAAGAACACACATGCAATGACAATGGTGGTTCCATATGTGGTCTATGAAAAGAACACACATGCAATGAAAATAGTGGATCCAAATGTGGTCTGTGAAATGAACACACATGCAATGAACTCTGGTGGTTCCATATGTGGTCTGTGAAAAGAACGCACATGCAATGACACTGGTGGATCCATATGTGGTTTATGAAAAGAACACACATGCAATGACAATGGAGGTTCCATATGTGGTCTGTGAAAAGAACACAGATGCAATGACTCTGGTGGATCCATATGTGGTGTGTGAAAAGAACACACATGCAATGACAATGGTGGTTCCAAATGTAGTCCGTGAAAAGAACAGACATGCAATGACAGTGGTGGATCCATATGTGGTCTGTGAAAAGAACACACATGCAATGACACTGGTGGATCCATATGTGGTGTGTGAAAAGAACACACATGCAATGACACTGGTGGATCCATATGTGGTTTGTGAAAAGAACACACATCACACTGGTGGATCAATATGTGGTTTGTGAAAAGAACACACATGCAATGACAATGGTGGATCCATATGTGGTATGTGAAAAGAACACACATGCAATGACAATGGTGGATCCATATGTGGTCTGTGAAAAGAACACACATGCAATGACACTGGTGGATCCATATGGTCTGTGAAAAGAACACACATGCAATGACACTGGTGGATCCATATGTGGTTTGTGAAAAGAACACACATGCAATGACTCTGGTGGATCCATATGTGGTCTGTGAAAAGAACAGACATGCAATGACACTGGTGGATCCATATGTGGTGTGTGTGAAAAGAACACACATGCAATGCCACTGGTGGATCCATATGTGGTTTGTGAAAAGAACACACATGCAATGACACTGGTGGATCCATATATGGTAATGAAAAGAACACACGTGCAATGACACTGGTTAATCCATATGTGGTCTGTGAAAAGAACACACATGCAATGACAATGGTGGATCCATATGTGGTTTGTGAAAAGAACACACATGCAATGACACTTGTGGATCCATATGTGGTGTGTGAAAAGAACACACATGCAATGACACTGGTGGATCCATATGTGGTATGTGAAAAGAACACACATGCAATGACTCTGGTGGATCCATATGTGGTCTGTGAAAAGAACACACATGCAATGACAATGGTGGATCCATATGTGGTTTGTGAAAAGAACACACATGCAATGACAGTGGTGGATCCATATGTAGTGCATGAAAGAACACACATGCAATGACACTGGTGGATCCATATGTGGTTTGTGAAAAGAACACACATGCAATGACACTGGTGGATCCATATGTGGTTTGTGAAAAGAACACACATGCAATGACACTGGTGGATCCATATGTGGTCTGTGAAAAGAACACACATGCAATGACACTGGTGGATCCATATGTGGTCCCTGAAAAGAACACACATTCAACGACAATGGTGGTTGCATACGTGGTCTATGAAAAGAACACACATCCAATGACACTGGTAGATCCATATGTGGTATGTGAAAAGAACACACATGCAATGAGTCTGGTGGATCCATACGTGGCTTGTGAAAAGAACACACATGAGATGACAATGGTGGTTCCATATGTGGTCTGTGAAAAGAACACACATGCAATGACAATGGTGGATCCATATGTGGTTTGTGAAAAGAACACACATCCAATGACTCTAGTGGATCCACATGTGGTCTATGAAAAGAACACACATGCAATGACAATGGTGGTTCCAAATGTGGTTTGTGAAAAGAACACACATGCAATGACACTGGTGGATCCATATGTGTGTGTGAAAAGAACACACATGCAATGACACTGGTGGATCCATATGTGGTGCATGAAAAGAACACATGCAATGACAATGGTGGATCCATATGTGGTTTGTGAAAAGAACACACATGCAATGACTCTGGTGGATCCACATGTGGTGCATGAAAAGAACACACATGCAATGACAATGGTGGATCCATATGTGGTGCGTGAAAAGAACACACATGCAATGACTTGGTGGATCCATATGTGGTTTGTGAAAAGAACACACATGCAATGACCTTTGGTGGATCCATATGTGGTGCATGAAAAGAACACACATGCGATGACTCTGGTGGATCCATATGTGGTCTGTGAAAACAACACACATGCAATGACAATGGTGGATCCATATGTGGTCTGTGAAAACACACATGCAATGACAATGGTGGATCCATATGTAGTGCATGAAAGAACACACATGCAATGACTTTGGTGGATCCATATGTAGTGCATGAAAGAACACGCATGCAATGACACTGGTGGATCCATCTGTGGTCTTTGAAAAGAACACACATGAAATGACACTTGTGGATCCATATGTGGTCTGTGAAAACAACACACATGCAACGACAATGCTGGTTCCATATGTGGTCTTTGAAAAGAACACACATGCAATGAACTCTGGTACTTCCATTTGTGGTATGTGAAAAGAACACACATGCAATCACACTGGTGGATCTATATGTGGTTTGTGAAAAGAACACACATGCAATGACACTGGTGTTTCCATATGTGGACTGTGAAAGAACATACATGCAATGACACTGGTGGATCCATATGTGGTCTATGAAAAGAACAGACATGCAATGACTCTGGTGGATCCATATGTGGTCTATGAAAAGAACACACATGAAATGACAATGGTGGCTCCATATATGGTACGTGAAAAGAACACACATGCAATGACAATGGTGGATCCATATGTGGTTTGTGAAAAGAACACACATGCAATGACTCTGGTGGATCCATATGTGGTTTGTGAAAAGAACACACATGCAATGACACTGGTGGATCCATATGTGGTTTGTGAAAATAACACAGATGCAATGACAATGGTGGTTCCATATGTGGTGCATGAAAGAACACACATGCAATGACACTGTGGATCCATATGTGATGCATGAAAAGAACACACATGCAATGACAATGGTGGATCCATATGTGGTTTGTGAAAAGAACACACATGCAATGACAATGGTGGATCCATATGTGG